>JAUPFP010000128.1:0-209641 GCA_036925085.1 Brachycybe producta | reverse complement strand
TTCAGACATTGAAACAGAGTTACGATAAAGTCTTTATACGGTCGTTTCTGTTCGGAAAATTCTCGAAGGATCTCTAACCAGAGTTCGGTGAACTTTACGACAAATTGCGGAACTTCAATTTCGCTTTCGAGCCAACACGTTTCTTCGTTCTTCTCTTGCGAATCTTCCTCTCGGTTTTCGTCGCTCGACTGCGGTGATTCCGATCGAGGTATCTCTTCTTGTCCTAGCGTGTCTCCCATTGCTCCAACAGTCGTTCTCTTCTTTTCTTCGCTCGATCTTTCTCTTTCCGATCGGCTGCTTTCGTTGAGTGGACTCGTATCAGTCAGATGTCCTTTAGAAGACAATTCTTTGTCTCCTTTACCTTTTGCAGGACCTTTAACTATAATAATAGTAAAGGACAGCTCGATTAGGATAGAAAATATCTCGATTTGTAATGCGTCCCGGATAGTACCGGGACGTAAAACCGTTTAATACGAAATAGAATGTAACTTGAGTATTTTTTTTCGTGTTATACGAATTTCGATTCTAATTTTTGTTATGCTATTCTACGGGACGGGAGTATTAAACATTGTGTTAACCGTTTTCGTGTTAGCAAGAAACAAAAATATTAGGATCTCTTTCATTTTGTGTTAAACGGTTGTGAAAACCGTTTAACACATAATGGAGAGGACCGTAATATTTTTTTTTCTTGCTAAAAGAATTTATCCCATTCTAAAGGAACGGACCAAAAATATATTTTGTGTTATCCGAATTTTCGGGTTAAACGGTTTTCACTGTATTAAATAACATAATCGGAAAATTTAAAGAATTCTTGCAAAACACGACAAATTTTAGGGTTAAAGTCCCTAAAATACCCTTCTATATAGGGAGGTCTTCTGTTCTAGTCAGTTATTGGTCAGCTTGACCTGCGATTGGGGTGTCAGACTCAGTCGCCCTTCCCTGGAGCTAGAAATTAAAAAAAGACAGGCACCTGTAGACAGCTTCAGAATTTCTTTGGCTCCACCCTTTTATGAGCGTCATCTATTTCTAATTGGTTTCTTACTGGGTCTGATGTCACATGCCCCGCCCTTGTTTATTTCTAAATGGTTGATATTTGGTCTGACGCTCATAAAAGGGCGGAGCCAAAGAAACTCTAAAGCTGTCTACAGATGCCTGTATTAGAAAGTGGCACGCGAGGAGAGCTCCAGGGAGAGTCTTATGACAGGTTGGTCACTTGAAAAGAATTCAAAGACAATCTCTTTTTGAAGTCATAGTTTTATTTTACAAAAAGTATATTGAAAAGCAACCCAAGAGTTTTAATTTAAGAGAATAGCAACAATTAAGAGACCCTCTATTGGTCCCCCAACATCGGTGGCCCTGAAAGAATATTCAAGTTCCCAGGACCAGGACTAGACGGTCCCAACTTCAGAAGTAAGGTGGCCCACCTTACTTCTGAAGTTGGGACCGACTAGTCCTGGGAACTTGAATACTCTTTCAGGGCCCTGGCAAAGGATAGATAGACTTCTAGGAGTTTGACCAAACTGGTCAGAACTGGCTCCCAGAATGTCACAATATGAAAATACTAATAAATTAAAATATTATTATTGATTTATTATATTAAGTGATTCAACTACCACTCTAGCTTCTAAAACACGGTTAAAACACCTAAATATTTCTTAATGTTGCTCGTAAAACTCAGAATAATAATAATAATTTCAATGAGTCTTCATAAATCAACCTTGATTTACAATATGAAAAACAAAAACTGAAACTTCCAATAAAATTTTAGATCATTTTTAATATTTTTGGGGGTCACTAAGGGGTCATTTTCTTTAGACCCGAATTCAAGAAGAAAAACTTAGCTCTTAACCGTCTGAATAAAATTTCACCATAAAAAATAACGTTATATTCAGTACCCTTGAATAGTTATTCTATGTTGGGAACCTATTTCGAGAGTTCAAGTTCAAAATTTGAATCTTGAATTTGTAACTTATCATCTTATAGTAAGCGAAAACGGTTATGTAGTTTTGTATCCACTCTGTAAAGTGCCCATTTACTACCTAGAGGGCGCTTCACTTCACTTTATAAAAAAAAATGGCGGGAAAAAAAACACAAGCGCAGACGCTGCTATTGGTTGCCATGGCAACACTTTACCCACAAACATTACTAAGAAAAATTCTTTTAAAAAGTTTTTACAGCTGTGTGTTTACAAACTGTCTATTAAAACCTGTTATCTGATAGCTTTTGTTATCTGTAAAGGTTGTTTCGACAATGACATCATTCAGAACAATAAATTATATTACGGCGGTGTTATATTACAAGTGATAAAATACAAACACCGGGGAAAATTCCCCATCTAAAAACATGGCTGCGAGAGGCTACAATAACCACATAAGAAGAATATAATCCGATCGGGAAATTAAAAGACAATCAGTCACGAATACAAATATTAACATTGAATTCTTACCTTTTTCGTTTCGTTTGGAATTAGAATGCATTGCAATAAGTTAACACCACAAAAGTTAATTCTATAAATGAAATAAAATAATCAAATCAGACTTTTAAAATAAATTTCAGCGGATTAACACAATTTGCGAAAATAATAAAAGTAAAATGACGTCGTCATTCAGCGCATTGATACTAATGTAAGAATGCCAAGCGATCAAGTCGATTCAAGTGGTAGCGATACGCAACACTGACAATAAGCATTGGGGGACTGGCGACTAGAAAATACAGGCATCTGTAGACAGCTTTAGAATTTCTTTATGTCCGCCCTTTTGTGAGCGTCAAACCAAATATCAACAAATTAAAAATAAAAAGGGTGGGGCATGTGACATCAAACCAACTAGAAATTGATGACGTTCACAAAAGGGCGGAGCCAAAAAATTCTAAAGCTGTCTACAGATGCCTACCTAGAAAATACGTTAGGCTTCGTTCGAGCGCTCATTTATAACGCTACATATTTATACCAGCCGTAACCAGCGGCACATGCGTAGACCTGTGCGCCGTAGCATATTAATCGGCGGCGGCGGGCGAGGGTAAATACGAGCAGCGGCGGCGACTACCGGCGTCTGGAATTGAACATATCGAACAAATATATCGATTTATCGAATGTGGTAATTATCGATATAAATTGAAATCGATAAATATCGAATATAAAATCATTTCATTCCTATGGCAGTTTTTGAAACAAAACCAACCAAAACAAATTTGAATTCGGCGGCCGCAGTCATACACCGGCGGCGAGTGGCGGCGGGTTTTAAAAAAAAAGTACAAGCGGCGAGCGGCGGCGTTTTTAGCTTCAAAAACACCGGCGGCGGCGGTTTCGCCCGGCGGCGCACAGGTCTACACATGCGCCACTGTTTATGACGTCATCACTTGTAATGATGGTATTCAAAAGCTATCCAACTTTCTAGTCACTATACGCTTGTTTAGTTCGGTAACTATTATAGAGGGGAAGAAGCCTACATTATGATTGGACAATGAATGTCAGTCACAGTAAAGATTGTTTATAAGGAATTTTAATTAGCAATTTCTTAGAACCAAATTTCATTACCTTTTTTTTACGTAAAAAATATTTACATAAATTACAAGTTTACTACTCAATGACATTTTTTTATTATTTTCGCGCGTGACTTGAAGACTTCTCGATTTAGGAGAATACGATAGGGTTGGGTTTGAAACTTATGTACTTCATATTAATGATTCAATGACGAATGAAAATGAATGTTTTCCCTCTCCTTAAACGGGACGTAAAATGGGCGTGGTCATATGTAGTCAAATTTTGATAAGGCTGGATTCACACGGTAAATTTGAACTGGTTCATTTCCATCCTCTAGATTTTCACTTCAATTTCAGGTTAAAAAAAAGCGTAGGTTGAAAAGCCCTGTAGCATGGAAATATAATTTATTCAAATTGTAATCATATAGGCACCCCAAGGGGTGTTGCAACTTGCAACTAAAACACCTATTGTTTAGTTTGCAACAGGTAATAACAATGGCTGGGGCCATTAAATAATGAGAAGGTGGTAAAGTTATTAAAAATGGAAAAAATAATAATAAATAATATGAAAAAATAAACAAAGAAAAATTGACAGATTTTGAGAGACAATCCAGGATTAAAAAGCTACGATGAACAATCCAGAATTAATCGTCTGTACCCACCCCAGCTTAACAGCCCGCATTTATAAGTGATTGCAGAGGAGTTTGTAGGTGACGTCACTCGTATTGGTTAACGTAGAAGTTAAGTTGAATGACGTCATTGGACCGTATCGATAAGTCGATGCATATCCTCCTTATCCTAAGGATAAGAAGGCTATGGTCGATGACGCGCTTGTCTTTTTAAGCGGGATAATGTTTTTTTGTTGTTGCTGTTTTCGTGGACGATTGAAGGTGGCGCCACACACGCACACGACCAGTGCTGTCGTTTCCAAATTCCATTTGTCAGCTGGCAACCATGTGTTTTATAGAAGGCCATGTGTTTTGTTGTAAGTTAGATTAAGCGGCGTTTTTATGACTTTTCAACGAAAAAACGCGACGTAGACTCTTACTTTATTGTACGTATTATGTGTTATTCGGCTGTTCGAGTGTTATTTTTTTAGTGATTATTGATTAATAAATAATAATCGACGGGGGAAAGTTCATTTCAATGCAAAAGCAGAACAGAAAAAGTTCTTAAAAGTATATTTATTCAAGTCTTTTATATTTTACAGTTCTCTGTTGAGTAACATGACACTTAGTTAACCCCCCTTCAACCCTAATTTTCGATAGTTTTTCTCTACATTTGGAGCTGCTAGCCTTCAAGCCAAGGGAGCGGAGTTAGGGGGGGGGGCGTGCTATTTTGATGAACGGCGGAACAGTTCAGAAGAGGAGTAGGAACAGTCCGACGGTTCTTGCAGGGGAGTCTGAGGGGCGCAACCTCCCATTTTTTTTAAAGAATTATTTCATCAAATTTGTCCATTGTTGTTGATACAATGGACAAATTTGACGGAATAATTCTTTATCAAATTACGGAAGTGTCGGAACAATGGACGAATTTAATGAAATAATCTTTAAAAAGCTGGGGAGCTGCGCCCCACAGACCCTATGCAACAAGCACAAACCTTCTGACTGTTCCTACCGTTGTTCCGACCATTCATCAAAATAGCACCCCCCCCCCCCCCCGCGGAGTTATTATATAACTTGTACAGAACGCGCGGAATAAAGCAGGCTTGCCACCTTGCAATAAACATTCACGCCAGGAACAGGCCAGTTTAATGGCGCCACTATTAGTTGGACCAGTTTACGTTTCCACACTTTTTAATTGAGGCTAGGGAAACTATCAGCTACAGAGCCCTGTAAAGGACATGTGAGATTTTTTTTAAATCTCGACATGTCGACTTTTATGCCGTGTTGTGCGCACCAATCTCAATTAAATTATTGCTTCTACAAGAGGGGTGCGACAAGTGCTACAAGATGGTGCGCACAACACGGCATAATTAACATGGCCGAATAAAAGAGATTAAAAGTCGAGATTAAAGTCTAAATGTCGAGATTCTGGAAAAAGTCGAAATGTCGAGATAGTTTCGTAATCAGCAGAACAAGTTTTTATATATATTATATATATAAAAAACACACTTTTTCAATCAATCGATGTTTTTTTTGCGAGCTGGCGCCAAAAATTACACCTCCTTTTACTGGTGCAATGATTAGTGCCTGAATAAAATGGCGCCAATAAACATTGCTTGTGTACATAGAGGCTAACCGATTAGTAATTGAAGAAATTCTTCAGATTTTACTGTTGGAGGGGGAGTGGGGTCATGAGGCTATGAGTAATTGTTTAACAATTTAAGATACATGTAATGGAAGCCATGTAGTGCACCTCCCAAATTGGGGGGGGGGGTGTGCATCAATCCTTTTGTCTTTAGCTTGTTTTCTTGCGGTCATTTTCGGCTTGTTCATTCTTTGGTTTTCGTTTGAAACTAAATGAAACTATAGACGATAAGAGGGTTGGTTTTTTTTTACTTGAAACATAAATTTGCCGCCGGTTTTTTTTGTACCACAGTGACGAATAGTGGGTGAGCCTAGCCACCAGTGGCGAACACCGCCTAGCTGTTTGTCAATGGTGGTCTGTGGTCATTGAAGGTCATATCAGTAGAATGCGCTGACAGTGACAGCATTCTATTGTTTTCATTGTTGCTCCTTGTGAAGCAAGCCGCGTTAACCACTAGGTGGTGCTACTTTGTGGCGACACAAAGTGGTCCGTGTGACGGGGACCTTATATAGGCTCTATTTGAAAACTTTTGTAGAAAGTAGCCTCAAATACATCAGGCTTTTTCTACCCACCCATAGATATTTTATGACTCATGAGATTTAATGAGACTTTAGTGAGTAAATCTATCATGAGTGTATTTGGGGCTATTTCCTACATGTCATACACGCCACACAGTAACGCTTCGTAGTTGTTGACGTTTCTTGCTGCGTCACACGAACCACCACAATTGAAAATAACTGGAATGCTGTCAGTGCATTCCACTGGAATGACCTTGATCACCTCGGCTGCCAAACAAGTTCGCCACTCGTGGGCCGTGGCTGTGCTCGAACACGTCGTTTGGCCACTGTGGTTAAGGCTGGGCACATATTGAGACGCGTCGTACGCGTCTCAATATGCGCCTAGCCTAAAAAAATCGGTGGTGGTGGCTGGTGTGAACACACCCATAGTAATTAATGGTCTGCTAAAAACAACCCAGTTTATCTGGTGACGTAAAGTGTGAAGCGGTGCTAATTATGCATTTATGATGATTTTAGATCTATATGATGTAATCAAATAAATTCCAATTGAATTCCATTCACTTCTACTATAATTTTCCACTTGAGTGGAAATGCAGGAATGTGTGTTGTCCTCTTCAAGACACAGGCAGTTCTGCCCAGCAGTAAAATTTCGTTTGCGCTGCCCTTTTATGACACCAGAGCAAGTAACAAAGCAGTTAGAAATTGATGACGCTCAGAAAAGGGCGGGACAAGCGAAATTTTACTGCTGGGCACAGTGGGCAGAACCGCCTGTCTTCTAGACAGAGGAGTCCTTCTTCTTGTTGCGTACAGGGATCGCATTTGGAAATTGCAGTAGTTCTCAAATAAAACATAGGACAATTTTTCTAAATTTTCTTCATAGATGAAAACTGGGATCATGGATGTTTTTCGTTATGGTATCCCGCTGTGAATAACGTGGTATCTTATTGAAATGCAAAGACAATGTAGTTGAAATCTGTTTTTAATCATTGAGAAAGTCAGTTTAATCGAATTTTAAAAGCAACTCTTAATAACAATTTTACATCAAGGGTAAGAATGTTTTTTTTTTATGAATATCTTTCAAACGAGAAGTTTTGTGATTTGAAAATAACCAAATTTCACAAATTAAAAAACTATACGCCTATACGGTGAAAACCGTTTAACACGAAATGGAAGAGACCAGAATATATTTTCATGTTAAACGAATTTTGTGTTAAACAAGGAAATTAAACAAGACTGGCCCAAACAGGCTCGGAGCCGGACGCATGCCGATCGCTGTCTTCACACCAAGCCGATTCAGCCTGGGCCTATAGTGTGGGTTTACCTATTCGAAGTTTAACCAAAGCAAAGAAAGAATTTGTTATTCTTAGGAATCAAACTGTGAAAACATATTTCATGTTATCCAGTTTGTTCATCTTATCCGCTTTTTGTGTTAAACGGTTTTCAGCCGTAGTCAGTGGCGTAGCTAGGCTTGACTGCGCCCCCCCCCCCGGCCAATTAAAACTTTGCGCCCCCTCCCCCGCCACTTAAAAATATACGCCCCCCTCCCCCGCCACTTAAAACTTTGCACCCCCTTACCTTCCTCTCCAAATAGCCCTCATATACTAGGTGGGGGTACTATTTTGATGAACGGCGGAACAAGTCTGAACAACAGTAGGAACAATCAGAAGGTTAGGAAATTAAGCTGTTTGGGGGGGGGGGGGGGCACAGCCCCCATTTTTTAAAGAATTATTAAAACAAATGTGTCCATTGTTCCAACCGTTCCTCCCGTTAATCAAATAAATGAACAGTCGAACAATGGACTAGTTTGATTTAACCTTCCAACTGTTCCTACTATTTTTCCGACTATTCCTACCATTGTTGCGCCGTGCCCATTGATATCTGTTGCAACTATGCAGTTTTTAAAAACAAATATTAAATGAAAGTCGATTTATTTTCGAAATTAACTGAATAAACTAAGCGAGCAATTCGGAATCACTCAATTTATTCAATTATTTTTAAAAATACATAACTTTCATTTCGTTATTTGCGCCCCCAAACCTCCTGCGCCCCCCCCCCCCCGCAGTTGTGGGTCTTGCGGTTGCCTAGCTACGCCACTGGCCGTAGTTCACTTTCAAGCTGCAATTTTTCAACGATACAGCATATAGATAGGTCTACTATACATTTTAAAACTAGACACAAAAAACACTTAAAATGATTTGCTCTAAACAAAACTGGGTTCAAAACAAATCGGAACGGAATAAAAGCCAAGTATTATGAAAAAAAAACAAAACAAATGCAATCAAATAGCAAAACACTAAGGAAGCAAAAATTGAAAATACAAACCAACTGAATAAACCAGAGACAATATTTGTGGGATTATTCAATTTTCTTCTTTCATTTTCGATAACGACAAGAATGGCTCCAAATCGATTCCCATTTTGGTGGCTCTTGTCTTCAGGATATGATACATTTCGACCAATAGGTACGCATCGGCACCTGCAATCATCACGCAAAATGAATTGTTGAGCTTATACATTAGTACTGTACATCTAAAGCCGGGTTATTCACAAAAAGAGCGAGCAAGAGGAAACATTTGCTCGTACTCGCAAGTGTTTGCTCGTGTTTCCTCGAAGTGCTCATCTTGCATCTATATACCGAAGCGAAGATGTTCGTGTTCGCAGTTGATCTATCGTTTACAGCGAGCACTCTAATCTGCGCAAGCATTTCAACAATCATCATCAACACTAAACAAGTCTTTTGTTTGATGTGCAATACTTTGTTGAACACGAGCGAGTATTTGCTCGTTCGCTAACAGGTACTTACCAGACAATTATTCAGTGAGAATGTGCTGTTGCTAGTGCTTGCTTGCTCTTTTGGTGAATACTCGGCTTTAAAGTTTTGTGCTTTTGCACTCGCTCGCATTACACGTAAAGGTTGCTTGCTTTATAAAGCATTTATTAGGACTTTTCCTCTCCACTTAAACGATTACTTTTACTTTCTAACGGACTGTTTTTCAGGTGAGCGAACATCATATTGCGTTTGCTCCGTTTCCCTACAAGTGGTCACTCAACAACTAATACTATTGCGACAGTTTTGTGTTTGCGCGGTGATAGTAATTATGATAGTTACTATCACTATCACAATAGTACGATCAACTATCTAGTCAAACTACATAGTGTGATAGTGCTATCGCAAGAGTGCGATAGTGACTGTCGTGTTGTCTGCACAACGATAGTTCTCGCAATAGTTGCTGTCATGATAGTAACTATCATGAAAACCATCATCGGGAAAACGAGGCTTCACAACATGAAGATAACGAGTTTGTATATTACCTGCATAGTAGAGCTTGTAATCTTCCAAGGGGCGTCTTTCCCAGTTTACCATTTGTTGTGTTTTATCGAGTGATTTACCGCAACACAGTTTGGCATACGAATCGAGACCTCGTGTTGTGGGAGCCGTGCCATCGTAGTACGGGAAAATGGCGGGGTGTTCATCCAAGATCTGTTCAATGATAATCGGAGTATTTCCCTCTTGTTAGATCTTTGATTGAAACTTAAATATTTCCTAAACCTGACTTACGTTATTGCATAAGAATCTCATGTCGAGAAAATTGTTTGTCAGTTTGTCCTTTAGTAACGTGGACGTGTTGGCGAGAGCGTTTAAGTCATTATGAAATGAGAATCCCAATTTAAGAATGTTCTCATTCAAAAGCAAATTTTTAAAACTGGACCAATGTCTGTCAGTAAGATCCTGCTTCATGTTGTGAATATCAATGACGAGCACGACGTCGGTGTCATTGGTGGCCACTTGAAGTAATGCCACCGTTTCGGCTACAAAAGTGCGACTTGGTTTCCATTCACAGTCAATTCCCACAATGGTAGATTTACCTTTCTTTAACAAAGCAAAAGCAAAAAGAGTTTGTTACACTTAGCTAATTTTTCACGTTAAACTGTCAAGTGCCTGCAACCCTGAGTTCTAAAACCTGATAGTAACTCTTACTATCAGGTTTTAGAAACTGAACTGAACTGGTCAAGCGTGTGTAGCTCACGGCGTTTCTGTAAACAAAGCCGGATTGAATTATAATCCTACACTAATCTCGGGTTTAGGTCATCAACCTATTAGGAGCACCGAGCAGCAGTTACACATAAAACACATAAAACTCGGTCTATAATGCTCTCGTTAGGTTCAGTGGCGTAGCTAGGCTTGGTTCGCTTGAAAAATATAAATTTTCTAAAAACCGCGGGAGTGTGGAACAGACGTCCTATAGAACTTAATAGCCACGCAGGCTTGCCATCTGGTGGAACGAAAACAAAATAAATACTTATTCAGCGACTTTCGTTATACTCCTAGAAGGTCAGAATTGAAGTAAATATTACGTGTTAATTCTCTCCTTATTAACGGGACATTACTAAGGCGCGCCTAGACCGCAAGTTGCCATTGAGTAGACACCATAGTAGGCCTACGTTGTATTGGTTTCATGTGCACCCACTGTATATTACATTACAACTACCAGCACATGTGTGTATTGTAGTAGATCTATGGGCAAACAAAAAAAAAAGTCTCACCTTCAGAATGTTTTCCATTTCTATACGGAAGTGTTCGGCATTTTCCACCTTGGCTATCGACATCTTGCTTGATGAATACAGAATCTTTGCAGGCAACGGTAAAGATTTTTTTAATGTGCAGTTTCTGTTTTGTAACGCAGTCCTGACTCGATCTGGAATTTGACTTAATGGCAGTTTGAATTTGTCTGCAAAATAAGCAGCTCCATTGACGTCTTTAAAAGCGATTGCCATCGATTTAATCAATGACTCTTGTAGGAATTGGTCATTTCCAGCAATTTCTATGACAAAGTCTCGAAAGTCTTCGGTGTCCATGGCAGACTGAACGTATTGGGACACAAAGTAATGTAAAGTGCTTTTGTCGTGCAGACGCTTTACGTTTGGCCAATGTTCTAGCGGTACGTTGAACTTCCTAGCAAAGTTCTTAACGGCTTTGTGCATTTCATTGGAGCGAAGGACTTTCTTTTGATCCTCTGACAGCCTGTACCGTCTGGCCAAATCGTTGATTCGATCGTTTCCACCGAAAAATTGATCGAAAAAGCAAACAAGTTGAACTTGTAACGATGTGTTGTCGGCAACATATACTTCGATAGGTTGGAAGTTTTTCTGAAGGAACAAAGGGAATAGAATGTCCTCTATTTTATAACGCCGTTGAAGTTTGAATCCTGCCACTGCACGAGCTGCGGAATCATAATGTTTCGTTCGAATGGAATCTTCAATACATTTCAACTTTTGAACTTCTGATGTTTCCGATAGGTCAAACAAGGCGAAGATGGTTTCAATTACAGTCCAGTGGTTTTGTTGAATTGTCAAAAGCAATGCTGCTTTCTTAATTTCTTGCGGCGGTGGGTTTGGTTTGATGACCAGTCCTTCCAAGTAATCGCGAAAACCTCGGACTAAGAATGAGGTAATGCTGTTTTTCTCGGAAGTAACTGTAGCGAAGTCCGTGCTTGAATTCACTAAATGTAAAACTGTCCAATAGATAGAATCAGTTTTATTCAAGCATTTGTTGAGAATGTTGCAGAATTGTATGTAGAGCTGATTAGTGTCGACGTTGTTGGCCTTTGACTTTGGGACGTTTTCTTCAAAATATTTTGTTAAGATGGGCAACCATTCCTTTGTGTTAGCAATCACCTTTGGAGGAACTTCAAAGATGTCTTTCTGGTCTTCCAACAACCATGGTTTTGGAGATTTTGGTTGCGAGTTTTCCAGCTGGGCGCCTGGTCTTTTGTCTGCTCCCAGGCCAACTAGAAAAATTTTCAGAGAAAGATTTCAGCAGGTTAATGCTGGTTACCTGCATAAATCGGTTCTCTTATACTTGAAGCAGAGAGAATGGCAGTCTTGAAACTCGGGACTTGCTTCGGTTCTCTCTACATGTTGCCAACTATAGAAAGCAGTTCTTTTCTAATTGGTTGTGTAACCAGGGTGGCTGGTTTTTTATTTTGTTTAAACCATAAAATGTTTTGTTTTTTTAATAAAACAAAATTACTACCACACTGGGAAGTGTATATTTTTTGCATTTTTGTGCATATTTTCATTTTTTTTTATTCAAAGATCAAATACTAATGTAATATAAATATTAAAATAATTAGACTAATAATTCCATTAACGGAAATCGTCTGAATATAATGTGTGTGGGCAGCAGTGATTAACATAAACATAAAACTTTCAGTTACAATCCTGCAACTCTCATGACGTTTATGAGTCACAGTATCACCTATGTAATGTAGTGAAGCATATTATGGGAATGAAGTCTAATTTTTGTTTGCATATTAAAAACCAATAGATTCAGAACAATTTACAAAAAAAAAAAATAAAATTAGTTGTTTTTGGTTAAAACCAAAGGTTTATTTGAAAAAAAATCAAGTGGTTTATACCACCCTGCCTTTATAACCACATAGTTTTTATTTAGAATTATGTGCAGTGCACTAATAGCCATGTAGGCGCGACATCCCGGTTGGGGGGGGGGCGAAAAATATATAAATTTATTGTGCGTTTGGCACTCCCGTGGGGGTAGTTGGTACCCTATCGGGTGCCTCCCCAGGTGGCGGATAGGGGAATGCCCGCCAGATATGGAGGGTACTGAGGGCATAAAATACTCAGGGCAGACCAAAACCAAACCACGCCATTGCCGGTCCCCCAGCCCGGGTGCAAAAGTGGAGGGTCGACGTCAGGTTGGCAGCCGGTTGTAAAGATTTGCCAAAACATATGATGTTGGTTCGAAATTGTGCGTTTGGCACTATGGCAGCATTATTAATTGTAGCGTGCAAATTTGAGAATGAAACTTCGCACTTTAAAGCTGGGTTTACACCAGTCAAGTGAGTCCCAAATTTATTTGACTATGGAACCCTTTTATAATCTTTAAAATATTACGGAACTCCAATAGTAATTTTACAATAATACCGTATACGGAGTGAGAAAAATGTCAGAAAAAGTAGATATGGATAACAAAAAATAACATACACATAATATTAATAAAATCATAATTCACATTTAATTAATAATATTGAAAAATTAATTTCTGAGTTGTGTTGAAATGTCTGAAGATGGACGGACATGCTGTAACTACTTAAATTAAAATTTAAATTATTTTAAGAAACTATAATAATTATACGTTTTTCAGTCTGAAATTTAATAACTTTTTTTTTTTTAATTTTCTAGCGGAACAATTACTTTCCCCTTCACGGAACCCCAATTTGGAAACAATGGACTCTAAACATAGTTCCAAATATTTCTGTAAGTTTACCAAAATTTATTTCTAATTGCATTTTGTTATCACAACGGTTATTTTTATATATATATATCATTCAATGCATGTGTAAATGGCAAGAAAACGTGTATCATGTTCCTGTTTACACTTGGCGCCCCATAGTAACTCCGTACAAATTAGTCAATTTACAAAGTTTTAAATTTCTACTGAAAAAGTCATAAAAGGGGTTCAAGAATTGAGATAATATGAGCTTGAGGCAGGGATTGTTTATAATATATAATGTGTATAGGCCTTGTTTCCATTGGGGCGAACATTTGAACTTTTTTTAAAATTTTAACTGGTGAACAAAGAACATGCACACGTGGCACCCGCCCATTCACTGTCATAGGCGGGGGAGCCATGTTTACTCAATCTTCAAAAAGTTCAGATTTTCGCCCCAGTGGAAACAAGGCATTACAAATTAAATTACAGATGTTCTCCTCCCCATCATCAGTCTCATGGGCCCAACCAGTTCCATTAGTCCCGCCAAAGGAGTGTATTAAGGGGTTATAATACACTTATTTGGTCCCGCTCATCCAATTAGTCCCATGGGTCCCATCAGGCCCACCTGTCCCAACTATTTTTGTGTAATTCTCATTGATGGGGGAGCCCATTTTGGTCTCTTATCAAATATGAATTTAGAAACAAGTCAAATTTAAAACTATTAAAAAATAACACTCTGAAACAAGTTACTATTCGATCTACTTCAATGTGAATTAAAGAAGTGTGTCGGCATTTTTTTCCGGTACGGTACTGCACGAACCGAGCTGTATATTGCGGACGTGTTTTTTCTACCTTTTTTTTTTTAAACAAAACATCAATCGCGGCAAGTTGGGATTGATTTCGTTGTTAATGTGTGGGCCTACTCGGCTTAAGGGTCGGTTTATTCATGAATGTTAAAATATTTAAAAATTAGGTAATTATTTTTGTTGTCTTTGAAGGTGAAAAATTAAGAGAAACTCGATTGTGTTTTAGAAACTAGAAATGGTTTGTCAGTCACTAAAGGTTCTATTTATTTAAGTTTTGAAAATGATCCATCTTTAAGTGGATAATATTTTTTTTAAAATGTGTCTATAAAAAGCTTATTTTGACAGATATCAACATGAAAATACCCTTTATTAAGTGGTTAATGGGAGCCAACCCTTCTAGTTTGTAAAACATTTTCAATTTCTCCGTATCGTTGTTGCTTCTGAAACATAAAACAACCAGATTTCGAAAATCCTGTGCCTGTCACAAAACCATCATTTTAAAATGCTTATTTTTAAAGTTGAAACAGATTACCGATTAATATTATTGAACTTTTCAAATTCTTTACCTCTAGCTTGTTTTTGCTTGAAATCCATGGGTGAATTTATACACAAACACAGGAAAACAGCGTCGTTCTTATAAAAGTCTGTTTGTTAAAATAACCAACCGGCGATGTTGCGAAGCAGCCTTATATATAGGGGGGTACAGGGTCCCAGAAAACGTTTGAAAGATAATATGTATGTGGGATGATTGTGAATGATTGGCTAGTTTTTTTTTAGGAATATAGGTTTCTACATCGTCTACAGGTGGGCGTGGATGTCTATGGAAAATTTTTATTAAAAATAATTTAAATTTTGTTAGTAACTAGTATAAGTAACTATTTAACTAGTAACTAGTATAAGTAACTATTTAACTAGTAACTAGTATAAGTAACTATTTAACTAGTAACTAGTATAAGTAAGTCTATGAAAAATGTTTCTTAAAAATAATTTAAATTTTGTTAGTAACTTAGTAACAGCAAGTCTTTGAGGATAGAACTGCCAGAATAGAATTTTTTCAGGATAATAGTTTATAGATAAATAAAATAATCAGACAAGCTGACATTTCATTGTGTACAGTGTAAAGGTAGGATTCCTCAGGTGCGTCTGCGTCCGGACGGCCTGCGACTGGACTGGTTTCAATAGTTCTTTAATTATCTGAGCAGTTCGTTTGATGGAAATGCGATAGTGCCCATTGTATTCGATCGGATTGGATGTCCTGAAAACCTGTCAGAATTTCGGTTATCTGCGACATCTTTTATTTAAAACTACCTTACACATAATATAGTTTACCAAAATAGGGTTGAAGTGTTTTTGTTTTTTGTTTATGCATTTATGCCGACTTTTAACACCATTTAATAACCAACGTTCCCATCTCGGGAACATATTTATAGTCATAGTGATTATAACCCTTAGTGATAACTGATGAACAGTATCACTTCATGGAAATCTTTTGATATCACTTAGATATCATTTTTGATATCATTTCTAATTTTTAAACGCAGTATAAAGTTTTCCTTACCCTTGTGTTCTAAAATAAAGATAAGTAGAAAATTAGTTTTGACTTAGTCTGGTCAAATTGAAAGGGGTTTTTTGGTTCACACTTCATAGATTTCTGCATATCGATTATGTGATGGGTACATTGTTCTGGTAAATAATGGCAATGGCGTTCGAAATTTATTAAGAGCCCAGGTATAGCGTTTATTTCAAAATTTCTCCGAATGTAGGCGCTGCGATCGTTTTTTTGATTTAAAAATGGGTTTTTAACGTTTTTTCTCCAAGTTTGAAGTCTAAACTAGTCTAACAGTCAAACTTTATAAAAAAGAAACAGCATGAAACCAATAGATTAATGCACGTGCTAATTATTTTTTTATTGTTCTAAATCGTTTTAACGATAGATCTTCAAATGTTTGTGGGATGGTTTTTGAATATTATTTAAAAATAGAAGGACCTTTTTAAAATTTATATAAAGCGACCACTTAATGAACAATACTTTTATTGCATTTTGCGCTTTAATGTATTTTAATTGAGCGATTGTGAGGCGATTTCTTGAAATTTCATATCGAAAAAAATTCAAATTATCATGCAGTGCACTATGGCACTGTGGTAACATTTCCCTTCTAAAACAACGTAAGACCATTACGTTGTTTTAGAAGAGAAAGGTTTGTTCCAGGTGACAGTTTTGTTTTTGTGTAAGACTGATGTGTATTTCTGAAAACTACATGTAGCTGCTTTATTATACAGAGAAAAATAAACTTAATAGTCTAAATGCACATGTCGCACCTCAGCTGGAAGAGTGGCACAATTAAAAAAAAAGACTTTTGGGGGGAAATGAGCTTAAAGTTAAGATAAGATTCATGGCGCTGAGCTTTTCAAGTGCAAAAACCGTTTTAACTATTCAAAATATCGGCGTATTTGGCTCTCCTACAATACATTGAGATATAAAAAATGCAACTTTAAACTCATTTTTACCAAAAAAAAAGTGTTTTTTGAGTTGTGCCACCGAAGTGCGATGCAACAATGAAAACATGTCTGTAAATCACACAAACAAATAAGGTTTATTAAACTGAACATGGTTCAGTGTTATTATAGTTGTTACCTATAGTTGATGCCTCCGATAGCGAACTTTGGTATCTGTTAATAATGGATATTTCTGTCGGATAACCGGATATCCGTTCGGATAATACACTTCAAATGGAGTACTAACATATGTTTTGAAAAAAAGAACTAAATATCATTTATTCTTTGAGTTTTTACTATATTAAGAGCCATCATCAATTTCAGTGAATTACAATTATAATTACAATTAGTACTATGGTCATAGTACATAAAAGTCCACATGCAGCATTGTGAAAGCATTGTCAAGCACACATACATGCACATATATAAAAACAAAATGAATATACAATTGTCAATCCCACAAAATAAAATTATCCCCATTTACCACTTCCTCAGGAAGAGAGTTCCATTGTCTTATAACTCTAGGGTGAAAAAAGACCAATAATATGAATCTGTCCTAGCGAAAATCTCCCTAAATTTCCTAGAGTGGTCAGCCCTGCCCATGTATAGTGCTTTATGAATATCACTGGACTGTGGTTTAGGACAATCACCAAGTGTAATTTTTCCAAACAATTTCAAACTTAACTCAGCCCTGCAATGTGACAGCATTTCAGTGACACTATCTGTAAATTTGTGTATGCCACAAACAAACCTAGCTGTCTTATGCTGAACCATTTCAAATGAGTGAGTGAGTGTGACAGAATGAGCATTCTTTACGACCGTCTTTTGCACCCGTTCTAGTGGTTCTAGTGACCGACCGGCAGTGGCGGGGTTCGGTTTTGGTCTGTCCTGAGTATTTTATTTCAAGGGCGTAGCTGGGGACCCACAACCCCGCGACAGCCGGGGAAGGGGTGCAGGATATTTGGAGGGTACAAAGGGGGCGCAATGTTTTAAGCAGCAGGGGCGGGTGGGGGTTGTAGCCATTCCTATAGCTACACCACTGTTTTATTTCCTCAGTACCCTCCATAACTGGCGAGCATTTCCCTATACCCGCACTGTTTGACACCTTTCCCCTGGATCGCGACCAACTTCACATTTGTTCTTACCGTTTTCAACAAAAATCGTATAATTCATAGAAATTTTGCCGTTATTAGTGGAGGTAGAGTGCTGTTATAATGGGAAAAATAACGTTATTTATATTGGCGTCACTTTGATGTTCTAGCCGAATTGTTATATTCGAGGTCGCTAAAATAGTTTGCCTGTATTTGCAAGAAAATGTTTCGAGCGGTGATTCCCATCCAGGGTTTACCCCTGTCGAACCTAATATGTCGCACCTCGGCGCGAAGAGTATCACAACTAAAAAAAACATACTTTTTTTTGGGAAAGTTGCATTTCTCCTGTCTTAATCAATTGTAGAGGAGCCAAATAAAAGGATATTGTGAAGAGTTAAAACGGGTTTTGCAGTTGTGAAAAGCTCATCAAAGTAAGCCCATGAATCAGTGCAGGATTAAACCTGGTGGAGGGGCCTAGACAGTCGAAAACTCAGTTTTTGTTGGGTCGTTTCATTTTCCCAAAAAATAGTTTTTTGAGTTGTGCCAATCTTCCAGCTGAGATGCGATGTGTCAGCCATAGATAGGTGTTCCTCGAGATTTTACGAAATATTTCAATGGGTTCCTTCAGACAAAATAAGTTGAGAATGACTGATTTAGACTCATGTGTACAGGGTGGAAATAGTGCTTTAGAAGTACATACTCTTTAAATAGTAATTATTAGTCACAGTAAATACCATTTAAAGATCATTTAATCTATAGCAACAGATACAGAAAAAGCACAAAGAAAAGATAATTACATTTAGTAAATCAAATATTCTCACTTCACAAACAATTACTTAATTTTTTTTAATATGCCACCAAAATAGCGCCAGGTAGCCTTCTCACTTGATGTTTTTTTTTCAAAATTTTGCCAGGTCTTTGGTTTGTTAAGAAAGGCTTTGTATTGCCGTATAAAGCACATATAGCATTGGTCGTCTAGGACGGAGTCGCTTTCTTTTTATTGCACAATTTTTGGAAGTTTTTAGCTTTGATAAACGTTTGAAAGAATTTTTTTGTTCATTTCCAACTTTGAAGTCCTCTGGTGATTTTAAGTTGACTTTGACTTCATTATGAGCCGCTTTTTTTAAAATTGGCATTATAGAACTGCAATCCAGTGGCTGAAGTGACAGTGACTGTCTTAGAGAAATTATTAGTTGTACAGTCATTTTTGCCTCGAGTATTTCTACTGGACTGCACATCCTTGTTTGGAAGAAGTGCACCACTTTTATCTTCAATGGTTTTCGATAATTTGACAGCTATTGGCGTGAGTTTGGCAGGCTCCTCATTAATTTTCACTTTCCTGTTGATGCAGCTCGGAACTTTCGATAGTGGCACGTTGAATTTGACAGCATACAGAACTGCGCCATCGATATCGTTGTATTTAACCATTTTTTGAACAAGCAATAACTGCAATTCTGTATCATCTTTGACATGTTCTGTGACAACTTTGTCAAAATCTTCCTTTAAAAAGGTTTCAGCGACGTATTTTCTGAATAGAAGATGGTTTAGTTTTCTGATAACATGCCGAAACTTTGCATTCGGCCAATGTTCTCCAGATACTTTGAAATAATTTGCAAATGTTTTGACATCTTCAGTCAAGACAAAATAATCTAAACATTTCATTTCTTCTTTCGATATCAGTTTCTTGACTTTATAGAAAACTTCGGACGTAGTGTCACAGAGCATATCTAAGAAATTAACGAGTTGCTGTTGCTGGTCCTTGTCGTCAAACACGTATGCGTACATCTCGGCAAGATGGTTTCGAAGAAGTAATGGCAACAAGATGTCCACTGGAGTAAATTTCTTTTGGAGTTTAAATCGTGTTACGGCACGGCTCGCAACGTCATAATGTTGAACTTTCATCTCGCGTTTAATGAATTTTTTATAAAGTTTTTCACTCTCGTCGAGATGAAAGATGTCGCAGAGTTTTGCGGCCACAGTTGCTTGCTTCTGGTGGAACGCTAATATCATTGCTCCGGCTTTCATTTCTGTCGTTGGTTTCACTAGGTTTGCCATCGACCGTGACATGTAGTCATAAAAACCTTCAACTAGAAAACATGTAATGCTTTTTGTTTTCCGTCCAGCTGTAGAATAGTCTGAACTGGAAGCTACCAAATGCAAAATGAGCAAGTAATGACAATCGCTTTTGCCAAGAGTCACGTTGAGAATGCTGCAAAATTTAGAGTAAGGTTCACAACGTCTAAACGAGTTTTCCAATGCAGGCATCGATTGTTTAGTAATCGCAATGACTGATTTCGAGAACTTGATTTCACGATCCAGCCAACATGTTTGAGAGAGGACTGGACATTGTGGATTCTTAGCTGATTCCGCTTGTTCTAAATGTGTCGGCCGTGGTTCAAATGTATCTCCAACTTCTACAGCAGCCCTGACGCATTCTGGAACTCTTTCAAGTGGTATGTCGAATTTGGCAGCGTAACTAGCTGCTTCATGGACATTCTCATGTAAAACCATTCCATGAACTAGCCACAATTGTAATTCAGGATCATCTGCCGCAATATCGATAACAATCTCGTGAAATTCCTCGTCATCGATGTCGTTGTTGATATATTTTCTAGTAAAAACGCAGAATAGTTTTTCGGTGCTTTGCATCCGCTTCACGTTTGGCCAATGTTTTTTTGCGACATCGAATTTCTTGACGAGCTTTTCAACGTTTCTTCTCAACAAAGGACATTCTAGTTGTTCCATTTGATCGTTCGGTATGTTCAGCACTTCGATTAACTGTTTCAGTTTAGGTTTATCGACACAGAATGAATCTAAGAGGCGAATGAGTTGTCGTTGTAGGTCCGTGTCTCCGTTTACGTACATTTCTATTGCAGTAAACTTATTCTGAAGGATTAAAGGGAATAGGATGTCCACCGGAAGGAAATTGGACTGGAGTTTGAATTGTTTGATGACACGACTCGCTACATCGTAACGTTTCATCTTCATTTCTTTTCTAATGAAAGACCTTAGCAGTTTTGTATTTTCAGATATTTGTACGATGTGGCAGAGTATTTTGGCCACGGGCTCTTTCTGAATTTGATCAAAAGCCAAGACTAATGTTGCCTCTTTGATGTGGTCCGAAGGTGGCTGTTGTTCAGTCACGAACTGCGACCAAATTGTATGAAAACCTTTAATGAACAAAGAGGCTTGTTTGGCTTGAGTATCATCATCTGGACTTGTAGCAAAAAAATACAGAATCGACCAGTAAAAGTGGTCACTTTGGCCATTTGCAAGCTGCTTTTGAGCTGCACAGTTTAATATTAAGTTTTTGTTGTCGAGAAACAAATTTTTGGCATCTTCTACGGCGGATGGTGGAACTACGATTCCGCGTTTCAGCCAACAATGTGTTCGATCGTTTTTGGAAGCAGAACTTTCTTCATTGTTTATCGTGGAAGATTCACACTTATGATCTTCAGGACCTTCTGCCGATTTGGTTACTCGTCTTTCGGTATTTTTTCGACCTTCTTCTTTTTTCAGTTCCTTTTCTATTCCCGGGTTTCTTTTTCTTTGCCTTTTAGACATCTTGTATTTCTCTCCTGGTTTGTGGAAAATGAAAAATATAATTAAAAATATTATTTTACATAGACTTCATTCTCGGTTATCCGATTTGTCGTGATAAACATACGGTTTTCAGTTTTTAACAACCCTGTTTTTCCAAGGTTTTTGGGACTTCTGGGGCCAGATGAGTGCTCCTGAGGCATTTTAGAGGTTTTCGAGCATTTAAATATTTTTCGGCTTTTGGCTGTTTAAAAAAAAAGCCAAGTTAAAAAATCAAGTCTTGGTTTTTGAACTTTTTATTTCGAACTTCAGAAATTCTTGACTCCTTTCCATGCTGAAATGTCAAATGTGTAACTTTCTTTAATTGTTGTTTGAGATGTTAAATATTCAACAAACAGACTGTGTCGCCCGATTGCAATTGGCTGGGTTCGTTGTTTCTGTCGCATACTGTATTTTCAGCTTATTTTATCAGTGAAATTTAATATTCTTTACACAATTTTGATCTTTGATCTTAACTTATGTAAGATTATGAAGGATAACAGTAATGGGGGAAATTCCCTACAACTTAATGTGATCAATACTTTGTGAAAATATAAATGTGTGCACAACACATTGTTTCCACTCAGACTCAAGAGTCTGTAAACATTTTCATGAAAAATATACATGAATCCAGATGCATATAATTGTTGTGTTTCCACTAGAGAGACCAAAAGTAGCAACAAATTTTGGTGCAATCCCTTCCCATCTTACTAGGGCTTCGTCCCATACCCAAGGCATATCATACCCACCAGTCTCACAGGTCCCGTCTATTTTTTTTTTAGTCTCATCCCATCCACATCTCTCTGCCCAGCACTAAGATTTCGTTTGCCCCACCCTTTTATGAGCGTCAGACCAAATATCAACCAATTAGAAATTGAAAAGGACGGGACATCTGACATCAGATGAAATAACAAACCACGTTTGACTCGCGTTTTGATGCACACTGACTCGTTTTTTCTTTTCTTTTCTGCACATTTGTTTATGAAGAAAGAAAAGATTTTGCTCATGAAGCTGTTTCACAGGCAAGTGTGTGCAGCATTCAAATATTGTTAACCCCGCCCTTTTATGAGCGTCATCAATTTCTAATTGGTTTCTTACTTGGTCTGATGTCACATGCCCCGCCCTTTTCAATTTTTAATTGGTTGGTATTTGGTGTGCCCACATCCTCCTATAGGAGGTTTTAGTTTTATAGGAGGCTATGGTCTGACACTCATAAAAGGGCGGAGCCAACACAATTTTTACTGCTGGGCATACTTGCCTGTAGCTGGTTCTTCCAACATAAACATTTCTATTGTTTTTCAGCATTTTCGAGACTGCATGTGTCCTGTTGCAGACTAATATATACAGACTCCTATGTCTGAGTGGAAATGTACTTTTATGCAAATAAAAGAAAGGCGTACTATATAATAAATAATAATAAAACACGTAATTAAGTGTCTGAAGCAGTTGCTAGAATGAATAACGAAAAATGCGCAATCCAATTCATTTTGTTGCTATTCTGTAGCAACAAAATTACTTTACTAACAATTTTTTTTTAAATTTTTTTTTAGATAATTATGATTGTGCACAATTCCAAAAACTAAAAAGTATGCAATTTACACATTCTATGCATTCCATGAAAAGGTTTGTTCGTAGGGATACTTAGTGTTGAATTCTTAATGATTGCTAAGTCAAAGCTAAACACGTGAACTTTTGATAGGAAGTGTCATCATGTAAAGTTTGATGAGTTTAGCACTAGCTTTGACTTAAACACCATTGAGAATATGACCCTTACAGACATACAGTGTATAGTTATAACCACTGAAAGACATTTTTATATACATTTTTAAGTACTGTTTCCATTCAGACTCATGAGTCATGAGTCTGTAACCTTAAGAGCCTAGATCCACGTCCATCTTGTTGTTTTGAGCAGACGACAACGAGACAAATGAGCGTTCTTATATGGTGTTACTAAAACTGCAAGAAATCGCCTCACAATCGCTCAATTAAAACACAGTAAAGCGCAAAATGCAATGAAAAGTATTGTTCTTCACGTGCTCGATTTATATAATTTTTGAAAAGGTCCTTCTATTTTTAAACAAGGTTCAAAGTCGTTCATTTTTTTAACCCCATGTTAAACCCCATTGGCCCCAAAACCGTCCCACAAACATTTGAAAAACTCTCTTTAAAAACGATTTAGAACAATAACAAAATAATTACCACATATATTCATGTATTGGCTTCACGATGTTTCCGTTTTATAAATTTTGAAAAGGTCCTTCTATTTTTTAATAACGTTTAAAATCGTACGTTTTTAAACTCCATGTTAAGAGCCTAGGTACACCGCCATCTTGATGTTTTGAGCAGACGACAACGAGACAAATGAGTGTTCTTATATGGTGTTACTAAAACTGCAAGAAATCGCCTCACAATCGCTCAATTAGAATGCAGTAAAGCGCAAAACGCAATAAAAAGTATTGTTCTTCACGTGCTCGATTTATATAATGTTTGAAAAGGTCCTTCTATTTTTAAACAACGTTCAAAGTCGTTCGTTTTTTTAACCCCATGTTAAATCCCATTGGATCAAAAACCGTCCCACAAACATTTGAAAAACTCTCGTTAAAAACGATTTAGAACAATAACAAAATAATTAGCACATATATTCATGTAGTGGCTTCACGATGTTTCCTTTTTATAAATTTTAAAAAGGTTCTTCTATTTTTTAATAACGTTTAAAATAGTACGTTTTTTAACTCCATGTTAAGTCCCATAGGAGCAAAACACCGTCCCACAAACATTAGAAGAACTCCCATTAAAATGATTTAGAACAACCAAAAAAAATTAGCACGTACTTACACGTGTTTATTGCCTTCAGGATTATTCCTTTTTCTAAATTTTAAAAGGGCTTTCTATTTTTAAATAACATTTAAAATCTTACGTTTTTTTAACTCCATGTTAATTCCCATAGGACCAAAAAAACCGTCATCCAAACATTTGAAGAACTCCCATTAAAAACGACTTAGAACAATCACATAGTAATTAGCACGTGCATTAATCTATTGGCTTCACCATGTTTCCTTTTTATAAGATTAGCACGCGAAATTATTTTTCTATTAATTATTATGTGACTTCGAACCGGGAGAAAAAACGTTAAAAAACCGTTTTTCAATCAACAACGATCGCAGCGATCGTTGTTGATTGAAAAACGGTTTTCTCCGAATTCTCCGAATGTAGGCGCTGCGCCTACATTTGGAGAAATTTTGAAATAAACGCTACATCTAGCCTCTTAACAAAAATTGCATATTTTTGAGTTTGTTAATGAAGTTGTTGTTTAGATGTTGTTACAGACTCATGAGTCTGAGTGGAAACGTACTTTTTGATGTATTTCTTACCTTTGTGTTTTGATTTTAAAATAAATGATTTTAACAACAAACAAAACAATTAATCAAAACTTGATTTTAGAAATCAAGCTAATTAACACTTTTACTTTGTTGGTTTCAGATATTGTGAACAACATTAATTGTGGCGTTCACTCTTCTTGTAAACATTGCGACTGAATAAACTTTAAAACAGGCAATTGTGCCCAGCATTAAAATTGTATTGACCCCGCTCTTTTATTAGCGTCAGATCAAATATCAACTAATTAGAAATTGAAAAGGGCGGGACATGTGACATCATACCAAGTAACAAACCAATTAGAAATTGATGACGCTCATAAAAGGGCGGAGCCAATAAAATTTTAATGCTGGGCACAATTGCCTGTACGCTAAATACTAATTGGAATGAAAACCATATTGTGGCCAGTCTATTCCTTCTGCCTATAGGTTTAATATTAAAATTTTAAAAGAGCAACAATTTTCATAAAAAAAAATCTTGAATATAAATTCAAAGTTCAGTAGATATACTACAGGGTGTTTGTGAAATATGGAAAACTCTATGCTGTGGTTTGTATCGCTGTACGATGACGCTGGTGACGTCAGAGGGGTTGACCAAAAGTTGTGGATTTTGTCATGTATGCTGGTAGAAAAGGGATATGATATGAAACATACTCAACACTTAAAAAAAAGGGTTGTTGAATTCTTTTGTTTTTACCTGTCTTGGCAAAATGACACAAACCAAAATTTTGTGTCAACCCCTCTGACGTCACATGCTTCATCTTATGGGGAGGCAACTGTAAACACTTGCAGTTACATAAAAAAAAAACGAATTTTTTTTTTCATTTTTATTTTGTTTGTTTATTACAAACAAAGAAGCACGCACGCTGAAATACTCAGGACAAAAACTATAATATAGGCAATAATTTCACTGTTGAAAGTTATTTGCAGTTGCAAATAACTTTCAACAGTAAAGTATTCCCGAAATTATAGTTTTTATCTCGTGTATTTTGACTGCACTACATACACGTCCTTGCTTGTTAAGAACTTCACCTCTTTCATCTTCGATAGAAGTTGAATTTTTGACGGCCGTCGGTTTGAATTCGGCTGGTTGTTTTTCAAGTGGTGCGTTGACGTTATTGTTCCATTTCGATTGCACCACACTTCTTTGCTTGGAAAAACTTCACCTCTTTTATAACCTTTTAGAAGTCGAACATTTGACGGCTGTAGGTATGAATTCGGCAGGTTGTTTATCAATTTCAACTTTCAACTTTGTTCTGATGCTGTTAGGAACTTGCTTTACTGGCACATTGAATTTGACTGCATTCAGAACAGCTGCATCAATATCGTTGTATTTAACCAGATTTTTAACAAGCATTAGCTGTAATTCTGGATTATCTTTGATGAGGTCATTGACAATTTTGTCAAAATCCTTACCTACAAAGGCTTTATACACGTATTTTTTCAGTAGAAGATAGTATAGTTTTCCAGCAGCTTGCCGACGCTTTGCATTCGGCCAGTGTTCTTCGGGTATATTAAATCGTGCAGCTAATTGCCCGACGGTTTTACTCAAAATGCTACAGTCTAAACGTTGAATTTGACAATCCGTAACCATCAGCTTACGGATCCAAGAAGTCGGTTTTATGTCAGAAATACACAATTCATCGAGGTAACGAACAAGTTCTATTTGTCGATTGAAATCGTTGGACAAGTAAAAACACATTTCGTCAAATTCGTCTCGTAGGAGTAGTGGCAACAGTATGTCCGACAGAGCGTATTGCGATTGGAGGTTGAATCGGACTATGGCACGGCTCGCAACGTCGTAATGTTGCACATTTATTTCGCGTTTAATAAATTCTGTATAAAGCTTTTCATCCTTGTCTAGTTGAAACATGTCGCAGAGTACTATGGCTACGGTCTCTTGTTTCTGGTGGAATGCTAAGATAAGTGCTGCCGCTCGCATTTCGGCCGAAGGTTCGAGCGGTTTCGTTGCAAGTCGTGACAAATAATCGCAAAAATTTAGAACTAAGCTTGATATTATGCTTTTTGTTTGTCGTCCAGTTGTATAATAGTCTGAACAGGAAGCCACCAGATGCAAAATTAATAAGTAATGGGAATCACAATTGTCAAGAATCTTTTCGAGAATTTTGCAAAATCTGATGTACGGTTTGTTACGTTTTAAACAATTTTCAATTTTTGAAATCCATTTCTTTGGAATCGTTTCGACTGATTTGGGAAACTTGAGTTCACGATCCGACCAGCATGCTTGAGGGAGGACTGGACATTGAGGGTTCTTTGTAGACTTTGCTTGTTTGCCTTCAAGTTCTTTTTTTCTTGATTCTTCTTCAGTTCCAGCCTTTATTTGACTGTTTTTTTCGCCTTCAAGTATTTGTTTTCTTGATTCTTGTCCGGTTTCTGGGTTTCGTAGTCTGGTTTCTTTGCCTTTCGGTACCTTCTTGGATGTTCGTTGCAATTTTTCTTTACCTTAATGTCACGTGACATTGAGTAAACAGAATATTAATATTAGTTGAGTAAATTCACAAAAGAGGAGATAATTGAATGCACTTTTTTTGGGATACTCACTGGATGTTTCCGTGGCAACCTCGTCAAAATCTTCACTTCCGATAACTTCCTGATGCTTTGCATTCTGCCAGTGTGCTTCGGGTATATTAAATCGTTTTGCTAACTGTCTCACAGTTTCACTCAAAACGTTACACTTTAAACGTTGCATTTGTTCATCTGTTACTATCAGTTGAGTGATCAAAGATGTTGGTTTTTTGTTACGAACACAGAATTCATCTAGGTAACTAACAAGTTTTATTTGCAGGTCCAAATTGTTGGACACGTAAAAACACATTTCGTCAAATTCGTCTTGAAGGAGGAGTGGCAACAGGATGTCCGACAGAGCGTATTGCGAATGGACATTGAATTGTACTACTGCACGGCTCGCTACGTCGTAATGTTTCGCTTTAATTTCGCGTTTGATGAATTTTTTATAAAGCTTTTCATTCTTGTCCAGTTGAAAGATGTCACAGATTACCTTTGTCACAGTCTCTTGCCTCTGATGGAATGCTAAGACCAGTGCTGCCGTTTTCATTTCAGTCGAAGGTCCGAGTGGTTTCGTCACAAGTCGTGACAAATAGTCACTAAAACTTCGAACTAAGAATGATGTGATGCTGTTTGTTTGTCGTCCAGCTGTAGAATAGTCTGAACTGGACGCCACCAGATGCAAAATTAACAAGTAATGGTAATCGGTTTTGTCAAAAATCTGATCGAAAAATTCGCAAAATTTCGAGTAAGGTTTTTTGATAAATGAAAGGTATTCGTTACTGATTTTTACAACTATTTCGGAGAACTCGAGTTCAGAATCCAAACAGCATATTTGAGAAAGAGCTGGACATTGAGGGGTTTTTGCTGACTCTGTTTGTTCTCCTTGAAGTTCTTGTTTTCTTGATTCTTGTTCAGTGCCAGAGTTTCTTTGACTGTTTTCTTTGCCTTTCGACATTTTGTTGTAAGTTTCGTCCATTTTTTTCTTCTGTAAGAAGATAAGAGAAGAAATAGAATATTAGATTATTGAATTCATATAAGATTATGTCTAGGGCAGGGCCGACGAGAGACCCCTCTCGGGACAAATTCCCGAGGCCCATACAGCCTGCTGAGCCCGGTCACTATTTAATTTTATTATTTGTGATTTTGTTGAATAATTTCTTTGATCTTTTTCTCGGTAATTACCGACGATAAGATTATAATCGTAATACATAGTAATACTAGTATTTACAGTGTTTATAGGTCCTGGGCCCGAAACCCAAATTGACAATTTTAAAATAGACGGTTACAACTTACAACTTGTAACCGTCTGTATTTTAAAATTATTAAATTGTCAGTTACAACATCGTTCCAGCCCATGTGTAAATTATCAAATTTTAAGAGGCAATTAATTACAATTATTCAATTTTAATATGCAATTAATTACAATTATTCAATTTTAATATGAAATTAATTACAATTAGCCTCAATGTAAAGCTCTTTTTCCTGACTGCACGCTTTCGTTGCGGCGCCGTCTCTACTCCACACGCTTAGCTTGGAGGCTAGATAGAATACCTGTTTCCTTTTACTTAGTAAAACTAAATTATTAGAAAAGATATTCTATTGCTACATGGTTGATCCATGCACTGATTACAATTACAAAAAAAAAAAAATATTCTGCAAGCAGCCTATAATGCCTATTAGACCTATGGCAGAGGGACATTACAGTACAAGTGCTGCAAGATACGATATAATAACTACAGCAAATAAACTTCAAAGCAAAATGAAAAAGTGAGAAACAAAAACAAAACTCATAAAAAGTTAAAAACATAAAACTTAAAAATAAGAGGGCATCTAGAGCGTCGTAGCCGTGAGTAGGCCAATGTTTTCATTTTTCGCCATCAGGTGGCGTCTTAAAGTTGAGCGCCTAGAGACCCATTTTAGACGACTATGAGCGGCAAAATTTGAAAGTCCAAATACATATTTTTACTTACTTCTGTTCAACTTTGCCAAAACTTATTTAAAACACTTACTTTAAGTTGCATTAAATTCTTAAATATACACTGATTAAAGATTGCTATATTTTAAGAATTAATTGTAAATTTTTATATTTTTAAAATGCATCAAAAGTTGGTGCATTTGAAATTCATACCTATAGATGCTGTCTTCAAATCTGTTCAACTTTTTTCCTGACTAATGTAATATGTAGAAAAAAAATTCAGTGTATAGTTCAATGTTTTATCTTGATTGTTTGCTAGTTTTTATAGCTTAATTATCACTTTTTAATATTCTATCTAATTAAAAATGTTGATAAACAAGTTGAGAGAAATGTGAGCCCTGTTTGGAGAGTACATGACGTCCCAGTGTGACGTCATACTTACAACAAATAATATTTTCAAAGTTTTTGGCAGCCATGTTTTTTAATGATCGAATTTTAGCGGTTTTTCCTCGTTTTTTTTCTCTTTCTAGTCATTTTAGCGATAAAATGAAAGAGATGAAAAAGAAAACGAAGGTAAAAATATAGTTGGTTATAAAATTTCACTAGCATTTGGATACTAGAGTTTTGTTAGCGCATCCGCATTGGTTTATATAGGAAAGTGATTGCAGATTTGCATTAGCAGCACCATCTATTGATTACCAATGGAAACTGCCGTTTCACTTGCTACCACTTTCCTATATAAACCAATGTGCATGCACTAACAAAACTCTAGTACTGAAATGCTAGTTAAAATTTCATCGATGGACACTATTTGGACAACTCATTAGGTAAGGTGAAAGTTTCGTTAGTGGGGAAAATAGTACCAGTCGGCCTTATGTATACGAAACATTTAATGGTAAATAAACGAAAAGGTTTGTTTACCAAACATTGGCAAACAAACAAGTCTGTGTCATATGCCTTTATGGCTGCTTGCAGAGTAGTTTTTCAAATCAAATCAAAAACCGTGATCTATAACCCTATTGCTAGACTTTTTTCATTCAGTTTGGGGAAATTTGTGTTTGGCTTGTGTTAAATATCTTTTTTCCCCCATTAGATATTTCTATTTTAAATATGTTTATAGTTTTTAATATGTTGTTTGATATGTGAATTAAACAAAATAAAAAAATGTTATGATAAAATATTGTTATATTAAAAATCATCATCATCATTTCCTGTACCTTATCCCGCAAGCAGCTGGGTCGGCCTTGCTGGTTCTAACTCTAATTGTTATATTAAAAATAATATCTAATAAAGTATATAATATATAAAATTTAGTATATTATATTAAAATTTATATTATTTTTAGAATAATTAATTTGATAAATTAAATTATTCTTCTAGAAGAAGATCATTATTTCTTATTAATTAATAATTATTATAAAAAATACTAATATTATTAAAATTTATTAAATCTTTATTAATTTTACTATTAAATAATAAATATAATAATAATATATTATTTATATAATAAAATTATATATATAATATCCCGGATCTGTGTGTGTGTGTAACAAAATTTATATAAACGGAATTTATATAAATTTAAATAAATGAAGAAATGAACAGCTATTCTCAAGGTCAACTATATGTTGCACCCTTCCCATCCAAGAACCGCATGATATTAAATTGAAAAGGGGAAAAGGTTGGAAAGTGTAGAAGGGGGTGAAGAGAGAGAAACGTGGAGGGGGTGACTGAAATTGAAATGAAAGGAGTAAAAAAGGAAAAAACGACGCGCATGCGCACAATTACCTGTGAATTTTGCTCCCGTCATTTATGACGGGTTACCCCACTAGTATGTCCTTGGACTGGTTCCACAGCAACTGTATTCGCTGTATACTTGGGCAATTTATGCAGCAGTTTCCCCTTGCCTTCCTTTATCTCAGGAATACAACCCTCTAATCATTGTGATCTCACTTGTATTCATCTGGTTTGAAGCCAATCTTTCATCAGTTGAATTATGCCTTCTGCTAGTACTGATAGAGCTGCTGCCCTCTACCAGGGATTTGTATCGGAGTTACCTTCTCCTAGGTATCTCTTTTAGTCTAACTCCTACCTCACGAAGACCTGCCCGGCTTGGGTGGCCCTTCTGGTAGCAATGCTACCGCAGGTATAGCTCTCGAGGTCGTCAGAGTATGCAAGCCCCCCCCACCACCACTACAAGGTAGAGATACCATCGGGGGGGGGGGGGGGGGGGATAATATGTAATATATATTATATTAAATATTAATATTATTAATAGTATAGTATTGTTTTAATATTAAAATATAACATACAATAAAAAAAATTCAGTAGAAAACATGTGTTAGTTGTGTTATATGTGAATAAAAAAATATTGTAATAAATTATTTTTATAATGCATTATAAAAATTTAATAAATATTCCGTAATATAAAAAAATTCAATAGAAAACATTCGATGTTTTTCCACAACTTAAAAACATTACAAAATGTTCACTGATTTTGAACGCACATAACATTTACTGCAATGGTCTGGTATTACAAGCTGAAAGTACTATGACGTCACAGAGCGGTTCCAACAGGCCTTTCCTATTATAGATTTTTTATTAATGAACTTTATAGACATTATTAAAGGAGGCTATGATTAGAGTGACGTAACTTATCTTGTTTATATTTGCGGTATTAGCTGCTGACTATTTTTCGATTTAAATGATAAAACCTCTAATTTTGTAAATGTTTACATGCATAAATTTAGCACATTTAGCTAGCGAAAGTTCACTTTATAAAGGTCCGGCAATAGCGGCCATTTTTGTTTGTCAAGTGAAGGCAGTTGATTAGTGATTACAACATAGAAGACTGTAAATACGGGTTTTATGTTAAGAGAAACTAGAAGAGTAGTTCATGTAGGTTGTAGTTGGTGGTTTTCAAAATAAACTTTTTATAGATAAATATTAAAATTAATATTCTTTTGTCTGCTTAAAATTGGTTCATTTTCACATAAAAAGTTTATTTTGAAAGATGTCAACAGGAAAATATATTTTAAGTGATTGAGCTATCCTTCTAGTTTGTAAAACACATTCATGTTGCTTCTTATTTAAAACGATCAGTAGTGTGAAACGTACTTTTATTTACTTGTTCGTTTGTCACTTGAGTTTTGATTACCCTCATAGACTCCACTGTGTGACACAAACGAAAATGGCGGACATTTGCTTTAACATGACGTCTATTTAATGCATAACCTTTTTTTTTTTTTTTACTTGCTATTGCATCATCGCCGCGCGTATGTGTGATTTCCAGTTTGTGGACGCGAAAAAATATAAACGCCGGCGAATTAGTTGCCCTTTTGACACGGGTTTCAGGCTCGTGCGAGTGCGGCTGTTTTCATCAGTGAACTGAAAACGATTGACGACACGACGTTAAGTAGTTAATTATAAGTATAAATTATAACCGTGTGTGTAAATGGACAAACAGAACTGTGAAACGAGGGTACAATTAGGTCTACATCGTGGTGCAAAGTTTTACAATTATGCGCTTTGAGGGTTAAATTTGAAGGTAAGCTCGTGTTTTTGACAAGTAGAATATATAGGCCTACAATAACATCTGATAATATGATGTTTTTGCGGTTTTATTGACATTTTTAGGAAATTCTTTCGATTTGAAGCCGACTAGTCACTAGCATCAAATGCAGGAGATTGTACTGTTTTTCCAACGTATTTCTAGGTTGCGATGCAAACTATTATCAATAATCAATACAAGCAATTAGAAATCGGGGCGAACAGAAGTTGGCTCCGCCCTTTTTATGATGAACGGCAACTTCTAATTGGTTGGTTATGTAGTCTGATGTCGCATGCTCCGCCCTTTTCAACGTCGAACCACACAACAAACCAATTAGAAGTTGCCGGTTGTCATAAAAAGGGCGAAGCGCCAACTTCTGTTTGGCCCGATTTCTAATTGCCTGTTTTGAGAGGCTATACAAGAGAAACACACTTGGGACTGGGAGAACAAGCAATTAGAAATCGGAACGAACAGAAGTTGGCTCCGCCCTTTTTATGATGACCGGCAACTTCTAATTGGTTGGTTATGTAGTCTGATGTCACATGCTCCGCCCTTTTCAACGTCGAACCACACAACAAACCAATTAGAAGTTGCCGGTCATCATAAAAAGGGCGGAGCCAACTTCTGTTTGTCTCGATTTCTAATTGCCTGTATAATCAATAGATTCTACAGTATAAAGCCGGGTTCACACGGAGTCGTGAATTGGGCGAGAGCACTAACGGTAGACTACCAGTAGTAATCACTACCTGATGTGAACAAGTGGTTGTGAAAGTGGGCGGTCGTACACGACCTTGAAAAGTACGGGGGGGGGCGTACTCACTCCAACCTACTGGAGTGACAACAACGACCGTGAAAGAAACGAGTCGTGAATTCGGCATTAATCAATAGTTCACAGACGACTTTCGCTGCGAAAGTCGTTTGTGAACTATTGATTAATGCCGAATTCACGACTCGTTTCGCAGCTTCTCATTCTGCCACTTGAACAACTACTCTCGAGATAATGTTAGATGGGGACGGCAGTAGATGGTCGTTGGAGAACTCCGTGTAAACTGGAAATGGCCGTGAACTCCGGTGTTGAATAAGCAAGTAGTGTGACATGCGCATTACTGGGCGTGTTCTCGCCCAATTTACGACTCCGTGTGAACCCGGCTTTACACGTTACAATCTTTAGTTTGGAGGCTAGTGGCTCCGAATCAAAAGAAAACCGGGTAATAACGTACAATATGACATTTTTTCGCAGACGTTTTATATGTTAATGGAAAATAACTTCGATTATTAACCGTTATGGTCACATTCGTAATGTTTAGAAAGTCAATGGTAGTAGTGCTAATAAACGTATCAACAATTGACAGATTCTACATAAATCTTATTTAAAGTGGCTGCGTAGATATTTTTTTGTCCCCACAGATGGCGCTACTGCAGTGGTTAATGTTTTGTGGAAAATTCGGACTCAAAGCTTCATGCGAACTTTTTTTTTTTTTTTTAGGAAGAACATTATGAAAAAAAAATTCAATTTGTTTTGAAACTAGAATGGTAAAATTTTATGTAAAAAGTTTTTTCTTGGTAATATCTTAAAAAATAAACGTTTAATTATCGGTTTTATAGGTCAATTTGACTCGTTTCTATGTGTTTTCATTGTTTATTTCATGGAAAAAAAACTATTTTCACCTTTTTTTCAAACCTGTCATATAAAGTTTATTTTGAAAGATATCATCATGAAAAAACTTCTAGCGTTATCACCAACTACTCTACTTTCTAAGGGCCAGACAACAGACAAACAGTGACAGACAATGCCAGAGAATTTAGTTGGTCAGTATGAACAGTAGACTATGGCTTTTTTTTACAAGGTAACGCAAACAGCCGAACGACGTCAAACGTCCAAACGGCTGTCGACGCGTTTATTAGTCGGGCGGTTTATAGTATTTACATAGGTTCTGGACAGTTCGTGCGCATCCACGTACAAGCACAACTACCGACAAACTGATGGTCATGTGTGCTTGCGTTTTTTTGGGACTCGGTCGTGTGCGCTGACCTTACTACATTCTAGCCCGTCACCGGACTGTCTGTCGTCTGCGCTCGACCTTAAAAAGTAATTTTGTCAAAGCCGCAGGTTTGGGAGTAAGAAATGTAAGAAATAAAAAAGGCTAATTTGATTGAAATGCAATTTTTAATTTAAGTTCGAAATTGAATAGTTCTGATAAAAGTTACAAAAATAAAACAAAAAGTTTTAATAAAGTTTTTCAAGTTCTAGAAATCAGCTGTGACAAAGAAATTACTTGTAATTATTAATTTTTTTTTGGGTAAAAATGTAAATGGATTTAGTTGTCATCAATCGTCATAAACACATTTGCAGCTTCCTTCTTCTTCTTCTTCTCCTGTTGTTGTTGTTATTTCACAAGCATACGCAATGTTAACGTAACCGCAAAAGTTGTCGCAGTGTTGAGACGACTTTTCCCCAGTTCCGTTGCATTCTGGAATGAAATTTGAGTCAAGAACAATGGGTATTAAAGATACAAGTAATATCCAGGCACGTATACTGGCTACACAATCCTAAGTCGGCAATATTCTGCATTGACGCGCTTCACTCGTCACCCCCCCCCCCCCAAATATTTGTTTTCTAGTGGCGATTTAGTGCCGAACGTGTGTGCACGTTTGAAATTTTAAGTAGCTGTACAAAGGCTCTTGAGGGGCCATTCAATTCTGAGAAGTTTCTGAGGGTTTCACAGTTTCGATATGCTTAGGGGGCTTTTTAGTTTTGAGAGGTTCCAGAAGCTACACAGTTTTGAGATGTTCCCGGGGGGGGGGGGGGGGGTTCTTCCAGTTTAGAGAAGCTTCCGAGGGACTCGCAGTTTCGAGAACATCCCGGCCTCTTCAGAATTTTGAGAGGCTCCTGTCGGCATGTTTATGCAACAATTTTTTTTTTTACAATTTTTTAATTTTTCAATTTTTTACATTTTTTTTAAATTACAAAAGTTAATAGGTCGTATAGTTTTTGATTTATACAGTATGTTAGGTAGGGACTTAGCGAAATTTCGTACGGAATAAATTTATTTACGAAATTATAAAATTATTTCGTAGTTGGATTTTGTAGAAACGAAATAAACGCGCATGCGCAGAAGCGTTTAACGCGTTAGAGAAAGTTGAAAACGACGCCATTTTTCCACCGCTTCGATGGAAAACGACGTCGTTTTAAAAAGAATAACCAACCGTACATGAATGATTTCCGTTTAAGGTAAGAATATTAAGTGAAAAGAACAATAAAACATTAAAAAATCTACGTTTAGCGGCGATTAATTAGTCAAACACAATTCTCCGTAAAAAGTGAATGATTTCGTTTACGTTTTCGGGTTGCTTCGTTAACTAAAAGTACGAAATTGAAACGAAAACGAAATCACTTAATTTAAATATATAAATTTCGTGAAACTTAATTTCGTACGAAATTTCGCTAAGTCCCTATTCTTAAATAAAACGCATGTTAGAGGCACTACTCAACGTTGTATAAAAATGAATATTTTCACACTGGCTCTTAGAAGGATCGGTGCAGGTGGCATTTGCTGAACTTGCCAGTACGTGCCTGTTTATATTCAAGTCATATGGAATGGGAGAGGGGTGGGGGGGGGGGGTTGGGGTAAGAGTTACAGTCGACTAGTGCTCGGAATAGAAGCAAGCTAAAAGCAGCTTTAATAAGAACTTTATAAGCTTGCTTCCTGTATGTTATCCTTTGTTACATGAATTCTAATGTTTGCGACCTGCGACAAACGTGACCGTCTACATTAGAATCCATGTGTACACAGGATGGCGACCTGGCCGTGGCCATCATGTCGCTGCGACCTGGACGGATGCATATCCCTAGGTTTAAAAAAAATGAGAAAATATATAGCTTAGTAATTGACGTCATATAGTCTGCATATACAGTGACACATAATGTTTGCTTATAAAATAATAGATTTAAATTCCTACGTGCACCATTTTCATTTCATTCAAGTTGCGTGACGGGTTTACTAGTTAATTATAATTATCAAAAGATAGGCCTAATAGCGAATATGATTATGACCACTCTTTATGAGGATGTACTTACGACCAGTTGCCGTTCCATGAACTCTGGTTAGAAACAAGGTGAACAACAAGACAAACTGCAGAGAAATAAGAGACACGTGTTTGAAACTGGCCATATCGAAGTTTGTTGAATGGGAGAATGGAATCTGTTCAAAATAATAAAGATGTTCAGGGCATTTCAGTATCTCGAAACATAAGAAAGAAAAAGTTACCAAATTGGATACTACTTTTGGAACGCGCTTTAAGGATCACTCAAACCAACGCGGAGCAGGGGAGCGCGAGTGGTAGTGTATTAGTGGGAAAGTCGCAAGAACTTGGGGTCGGGATTGTCTGCCAGGATCGTCACGGGATCGGACATGCAGGAGAGTCCCGACAAGAGCAGGAACGATTTTCTTCGCAGGAACTTCGGTGGTGTATACACAAAGTTATATGACTTCCTCTAGTGATGAACACATGCACGAATAGGCTCCATTTTACCGGCGGACCGCGGGATTTCCCATCCGGGCGGAAAACCTCTCGGGTTTCCACCAGGACCGCATCCAGCGGGCAGTGCCGCAGCATTGGTGTGGGCGGCCCCATTTCTCCGTCATATGTTGGATGTCCCGCGACTTACCCACTAGACTCCCTTTAGACTAACCCAGTTCTTACCTAGAAGTGAGAATGCCTGGCTTGACAACTAGTGTAAACGCTAGTATGCATTTTATAGAAAGGATGTCCAAATTTCAGAAATGGGTCTATTTATATAAGAATTAAATTATGGTGAGTATTGTCTATTAAAACAAATTGTTGTGTTAATGAAATGTCAGTAATTAGTAATTTCAGACCTTTTTTTATTTTATCTTCAAGAATAAAAAAGAGCTTTTGACAGCAAAAAAAAAAAAGCAAATTGCCACTTTAAGTCGTACATATTTAGGTAAACGTTAATAACTAATGTTGCTTTTGATAATGGAACAAAAAAAAAAAAGATGACACATGCATATATGACGTCACAAACAAACGATATTGAATAAGTCATAATCACGGAAAATACACATTGTTACACACAACAGCTTACAAAACAGTGAAAACACAGTTACACATGTTAGGAGCATCACCGAATTCTGATTTCTGAATGGTGTTAAAAAGAACTGTTTGCTTATGCCAAAGTTATGTCCCATTTAAGTTGGAGTTACAGTACGAGATGCGGTCGTAAGAAACGGTCTCCCACAGACCAAATTCTTACGTTTTTTTTAAATAAAATACTCTAAATTACACATACCTATATGTACGGAGGCCTGTAAAAACCATACAGTGAAAATAATTTTCATTACAGTTGACACTTTTTTTTGTCAATTGACACTTTTCTGTCGAAGGTTAGGTTAGGTTAGGTTAGGAAGAAAAAAGTGTCAATTGATAAAAAAAGTGTCAATTGACAGGAAAAAGTGTCAATGGACAGAAAAAGTGTCATTTGACAGAAAAAAGTGTCAATTAACAAAGTGTCAACTGTAATGAAAATCATTTTCATTGTATGGCCTTTACAGGGCTCCGTATATATGTGAGTGACATTTAATGAAGTACATCCGTTTTTGTTTTTTCTTCTAGATGTATGCTGTTTGTGAAGGAAATTTGATTGAACTGAATGACATTTGATTGGACTGCAGCAAAGCAATGCAAAATGGCGGTGAACTTTAACTGATCCTCCTGTTAATCGCGATTTAATTTAAATTTTAATGGTTTAGTTTATGTTAAAACTGTGTGTGAACTCATAATTTAAACGGCTACTCAAAGACGTTACCTGATGACACGGTCAGGAAAACAATTTCGTTTCTATTTCTTAGATGTTAAGGCCTTTTTTCAGTCAGAGATCTGGTTTCCATTGAAAGCGTTCTTTCAACATTCATTTGGAGCATATTAGGTTCGTTTTATGTATGTGTTTGTGTCGTGCGACAAACAACGGCAAATGTCGCCTGGTTTGTAACACAACCGGAACAAATAGATCACTTTATTCACTTCAATCTGGTTGAAGTTTTTGCATTTAAAAAAATACCATTGTATCCTGCAGAGAAGACTGATGGCAAAAAGTCGCACAACTTTTCTAAGTACACGGTTTGTTATGGGTCACTGTGCAAATGCGCCGTTTGTGTGCCGTCACAGGAATACTGCTTTGACCGATTGGCTGCACTGATACGATTTTGCCACCTGGAATCTGGCATTATGTGTTGCACGCGACACGAAACACGTGCATAAGAGGGGCCTATAATAGGCCTATGTGAAACTCAGTTGCATGCATATGTTAAAATGCAAATGATAATTCCAAATGAATGTTTTTTCGAAGCTTGAAACATTGCTTAAACTTTTTGGTTGTTTCGTTTTTCTATAAATTTCTTTGCAGTGCAGATCGAGAACGATGCTTTTCTTCACCATGGGTCGTCGAGGGGTGACTTGGTAAACGGACAAAGTTTTGATGGTGGCTACTCTACAGTGATGTTGACTTGTTGAACGGATTTAGCTTTACTGGCCAAGCTCTCTTAAGAGCCATCATGTGCGGTTATTTGTGTAGGAAAAACAAGAAAACACGAGTTAGGTGTAGGCCCCACACAACTGACATGCCCGAGCAAGGGCTTGTAATGGACAGTCCCGTTACAAGTTTTTGTTCCCATTCGTTTTGATTTTTGCTTTCCTTTACCTTTTCCAAAATACCCTTCCACGCAGGTTTCATTTACGGATGAACAACGAAAGAGGATGTCATCATTCCGTCATCGTTGGAGCGCAGCTCAGGACGGCATTGGAATCGCTCCAAGAGTGAGTTAGTATAGGGATTTTCCGTTCACAAGTCAACATGTTGAGTACTCGGAGGCCTCGTGTTGGTGTTTATGGTTTATTACGAACTTCGTAATAACAGATCCTAGTCCCGTGTCGTTACGAAGTATCGGCCAACGGCTATACTTTTTATTAAGAGAGGTTAATATACGATAGCTTTTGATTTGTGTGGGGGAATGGAGGGAATTTTGTCATCTGATGCAGAAACTGAATGAACAGATGGCGATATAATGCTGTGTCCAATTGGCTTTGGCTCTGATATTGTCTATTGTGACAGATGAAACGGACACAAACGTTCTTACTATGTGCAATCCAATATCATTTTTATGGAGAACCATTTCGAGACAGTGTCGAACCTCAACCTAGAAAAGTTACACTTGATCATCTTGATCACCTTCTTTTTTTAAAGAATATGAGTCAAACTGAAACTGCTAACTATAGTGAAGGATTTGCACAATTAGATGCTAAAGGCAAACTCACACACTCGTCTCTTTGTCCGTCCCAAGTTTCGTCACGCTCTTCGCTTCGAGGGATTCGGCTCATCTTTAGGTCAGCGTGGTTTTCAAGTAATTGCTGAGTTGTTTCATATTTTTTTTTTAATTTACCAGATCTCTGACTACTTATTATAAACTGTCTCTATATTTTTTACGATTACATTACATTTCTTTTTGTATTTATGCACTTTTTATTTAATTGAGCTTTGGGCTGTTCATTGCGACTAGTTTTGGGTAAAAAACATTGGCTCGTTCTTCAATTATTTATCATTTTAGCTAAATTAATGCATTTTAATTAGCTGTATGATATATTTAACTACAGTTTTAGAGAAAAAACAACTCTGTTTTGATGTAAATATTGATGAGAAACAGCGATTTGTCATCTGTCTAAAGTAGTAGACCTACTAGCGTGGTTTTCTCACTTTAATTAGCCTAATATAATGAACCAAACCGTAATAGTGATTATGCGGTGTGGGCCACGTTTGTTCCGTTATTAGTCGCCATATCGAATTTCTTTTCTCCTACTATTAACTGTTACGGCTCGTATTTATCAACAGTTGAAATTTTCGCGAAGCACAAATTTTCGCCAAAGTGGAAACTAGGCCTAAACAAGTTTAAATTATGAGTAAAATTTATTTGAAATGGTTGACTTGATTATTTTTTAAATTGGGTTCTGGTGCCCATTGCAGTTTCATGAGTCATAATAATTTGATTATTAATATGTAAAAAAAAATATTCGTTAATGTCGGATAGTAGAGAAACCATTACAATCGTCAATCGACAAAATTACCATGCCTGGCTATTATGTTGGCTATATTGGTCGCTTCCCAGGCCCGGATTAACACTTTTGGGGGCCGTGTGCCAAGTAGAACCCTTATAAGTAGCTGCACTGGCGCATATCAGGTACAATAAATGAACAGACAGGGATTCGATTATTGAGTTTCTAGTTACGAAAAGACATAAAAATATTGCTATACTGAAATATTATCACAAAATAAATATGACAAGCCAAAGTGATTTGTGAGGCGGGTTTTCTAAAAACTGCGCATGGCACATTTGGCGCATGTCGTAATTCTTAAGAATTGTAGAATTCTAGAATAGTTGTTGATAATGCTAAAAGTTTTTACATGCTATCTTTCAAAATAACCTTTTTGTAACAGTCTAAAAAGGCGAAAATAGTTATTAATACTTATTATGATTAATGTCAATGTAAAAACCAAAAATCGGGTCATTTTCAAACTGCTATAAACATTTGCCATTCTAGTTTTGAAAACAATTTGAATTTTTTTCTGATGTTTCTAAAAAAAAAACGTTCACTTGATGTTTTTGCGTCCAAGTTTACCAAAAACCCGTCTATGGAGCGTAGCATTAACCACTCCAGTTCCGCCGTCTGGTGGGGCGAAAGCATATTGAATATGTATAAAACCACCTTGAGACTGCTTATAAAAAGATAGTTTTTTGGCAGCAAAATTATGAGAAACAATAAATTCTTTTTGAAACTAGAACGGTGGGGTGGGGAGTTGTTCAACAAGGTAAGGGAATTTTTATGTTATCTTTCAAAATAAACTTTTTATAGACAAGTATTTTATAAATTTAATAATTAATGTTGAGCCATTTTCAAACTAATACAGTATAAGAGCTTATTTTTAAAGATATCAACATGAAAATGCCCATAAGTGCAGGGTCGTTTTAAGAATTTTGTAGGCTCTAGGCATTTTTAGAGGCCCCTGTCCGAAATTTTTACTTATTTTTATGTTTGCACACTCTTGAAAGTCCTCGTATATTGCATTGCACAGTGACCATGACACAATGCAAAATGCCATACAACGACATTTTCTGAATTTACACGAAAGAAATGTGATGAGGCTGGCCCTTTAACACCATCATTTTGTGATGGTGCTGTCTCTGAACCAGCCCCTGGTTTTGCCACACGCGACATTCGGAAAGTTCAAGTACTTAACCGATTACTCAGTCTCTCGAATACAGCCGTTTTAAAGGCCCACAAAAAGACCTCACTGTTTTAGCCGGGGCCGAACGTGGCTCTCCTCACTTCTCGAGTTGGAACACACTCAGTCTCGACTCGGGAATCTTTGGTATACATGCATAACAACCTTGGCGATACTAGTCCTTTTTAGCGTGGTCTGAAGGTGCCAATCAGAGGGACTCAGAATTTTTCTGAGGGCCTCTGTTGGTACTGAAGTTGTTGGCTAAAGTCTCTTCTTGTGTATTTTCACTGTTGGAAAATAAACTGACCCAACACTTTTATGGTATAAAAGTTCTCTTTATATAACACAACTTTGTACTATTACATGGTTATAATCATTTAAATTGAAGATACAATTTTCCCTTAAACGATTGAATATTACATTCACTCTTAAGTTTCACACTCTCTAAGTTGAGCTCTATAAACAGTCTGTTTACTTTTCGAATCTCTATTCGGAACTGTCCTCAAACATAACTGACACGGTGCCTTCATTCTGTCTCTAGGTAGGGGCAACTGTCACCTCAGGGCTCAATGAGTGACCAACTGGGCCAATCATTGTCCTGGGCTGAGAATATTACCTTTTAAGGAAAGGCATTTTAGGACTCTTTTCCTATTTTCTCACGGTTCATCTTGGTTCCTCGAATTGGCGTGGAATTCGGGCCACCCAAGTCTCTGGACATCTGTGCTCTATGGGGCGCCATTCTGACAAGAGGGGAATTTTTACTGAGTGTTCCACAAGTATGGTTATACAGGGTGTCACAGACATGTTGCAAAGTGAACATATAAACAAAAAATTGAAAGTACTTTCTACACAACTTTGTGTTTTGTCATTTAAATATCCAAATCCAAATAAATGTCGTAAATTAAAACTTCCAGTTTTTTATTTTGAAGTTTTCGTTCGTTTTTTTGTTTGTTCATCTATTATTTTTTCAAGTGAAATATCGTGTTGCCTAAAAGGTTCGTAGGCCCAAAGCACTGTGCCTACTCGAACTGCTGCCTTGCATAAGTGATTGAGCTACCCTTCTAGTTTATAAACACAAGTTGCCCGTAATTTGTCATGCGAGTGATAGACTAATTATAATATCAGAGTTTGAGAGTTGTTTGGCACTTGAAAACCATTTTACTGAAACAACACATCAATAAAGTGAATATAATTAAAATTTGATTACACAGCTTTTATAGTTTGCATTTTCTTATTACATTCGCATTTTCTGAACGGGATAATTAGTCAATAAGTCAATATAGAGCGTTGACTTCTATTTATGATGAAATAATAAGCACAGTATTGTCATCATATTTATTTACCAAAGAAAGTCCTATCTAGTAACCTAGTGTATAAAGAAGTTCTATCTCTCGCACGCGAATTAATTTCCACACATCTATAGGTAAAAATACGGTTATAATATTGATAACCAAAAGGTAGTCTCTATGTCACAAATTGTGATATTGTAATTTTTTTTTTACAAAAATAAGATATTTCTTGATCACACGAAAATTACTATGATGATGGGTTTTGAAGTTGCCCCTGTCCTATTTCTTGTTGGAATCCTGCTGCTTGCTTTGTCACTGACCAGTGTAACTGATCACACTGACAAAGGATATAGAATGTAAATACAAAACATGGATGTGAAGACAGCTCAAATGAATGTAGTTGTTATATTTCTATAAATAGTAAGTTTTAATAATATCATCATCATCATGACACTATTTCGTCTTTTTTTAGATGCGCCACAAAATTTTGAACGTTATATATATTTCAACTTTATTATTAAAAAAACAACATAAAATCAACGTTCCTACGTCCCCAATTTTTGAACATCTGTCGCTAGAAGGAAGGTCGATTCCTACCACTTTTCTTGTTCTATTGTATGCTGTGCAAAGTGAAATTTTATGACAGAGCAACAATAACAAAACTGTTTACATTTTGTCCTGCCACCAATTCCGACCACTTTTAAACTGTTCACTGAACTGCACTTGGACCACCTTCCAAACCCATGCAGTCGACACCAAGTGGTCCATTTTTGTTTAGTTTCGTTTAGTTATGTTTGAAACGTCATTTATATTGTAATAAGCGCTCGAATATACTGTGAATTCACTGATACTTTTGCAAAACCTAACTTTATGATTCCTAGTTACAATATTGAAACGATAAGTCCGGGAACAATCCTGGCTTATTTTTTCCTGGATTTTGGAATGGCATGGAACTTTGTTATCCCTCTGTACTATTGTACATAGGGTTGCCCTAGTTCTACACAGCTGGCGATGCCAATATTCTGCTTTGGGTCACACCATGGGGCTTGGGCCCTTTTTCCTCTCAGTCCCACCCCTTTAATACCAAGAGATCGTCCTGATAAGCAGTAGCATTAAGTCTATGGGGTTGCGTTTTTCTCTTAAAATTGGTTTTAATTAGGGATGAATCATCTTTAAGAATTCGGGTGACCATTAGTCAATCACTCTGATTGGTCAGTTTGGGTTTTTTCTGTTGTTCATAGCCAATCAGAGGATACTGAGAAAGTGTTCTCTGTATCCTCTTTTTGGGTATAAAAAGGCCGCGTTTTATCTTTTTAAATCGAACGAAGGACTTAAACATTTTATCATCTAGAACTGCCAACCCAGGTGTAAACCTGGATCATCAATACTAGATGAGACTACAGAGGACAGCACGATCAACCAGCGTTTAATTGGACGAAAGCCCACGGAGTAGCAGACAGCAAAAAGATCCTTAAAAACTGTAAAAGGTCTTAAGGCGGAACTTGTGAGGAAACGGAAAGGGATTAATTTGTTCACTTCCTCCCAAACCAGGATAGAATAAGTTGCTTAGCCAACCACTTTTTGGTATATTCTATCCACCCTAAAGGTGGTTTATTACAATATAGCATACATGCTAGAATCCATAGAAGAAGGATATTTTCAGAATTATTTTAACAATAGAGAGGACCATAAATTGGTTTTGTAAAAGTCTCAGTGTGATTTACAATATAATCGAGTGCTTATTGCACTTTAAATACCGTTTCAAACACCCTGTATGCTTCAGGAACTAAAATGGGACGCATTAGCAGGCGGAAGCAATGACCAAAGCCTTGCCCTTTTCGGACGTTTACTGGCAGATTATAATATTGCCCTACTTAATGACATAATGAATACACATCCTCGTAAGGGACGACACGGGCATTCAAAGAGTTTAAAAGAATTAATGGCTAGAACTGATGCATATTTTTGGTCTTTTTCCCCAAATGTTATTAGTCAATGTAATTTTCTTCCAGTTAATAGTTTTTTGTTAGGACGATTTCAATTTAACAATGATGTCTTGTTTTACCTGAATGACAATCATTTGTGATCGGGAGTATCCCCTGTCACATGGCTTTGAGCTGATTGCAGGTGTACTGAGTAGAATTGAATTGAATAACTACGAGAAAAGAAAGAATGTAAGCGAAAACCAAACATGCAACAAGTTAAACGGCAATACCAGATGTTGCATCATTATAATTTCAGTTTTGTTATACAGTATATTGACTCCTATAGGGAAAATGTATTAATGGAGACGGTGGCGCATCATTTGCTGGTTGTTTTCTTCAACTTACACATGCAGAAATAGCCTCTTAACGTCGCATTCCTTGCTGTTTGTAAGAAAAATAAATCGAGAATGGGTGCAAAAGCAGAGTCCTCCTCAGCGTTGGGCGAGGCTACTAGAAGAGCTTGATATTTTTTGTTAGTGTTATGATTTTTATTTTAAATAACTACTGTAATTGTTTGGTTGTGGCCTTATTTTATTCGTTCAACAAGGTTCGAGTTTATGTGTGCAATAGAATTTGTAGAGAAAGTTATCATCAAGCTGTCAGCTAAATTTGCAGTTCGAGCAACTGTTTAGATAAGCAACCAAACTGTCAACACATAAACACACACAAAAAAAATAACGTTTTCATAAACGTTTTCATTTCGCGGAATATTTTTCACGTGTTGACTAATTAACATTTTGTTTATGATGAGAAACAGTATAGATTGCAGCATAATGATACAGGTTTTTTTATAGTCCTAGATGTTATGCAAATTACAATGTCTTTGAAAAAGAACACCTGAAATTCCTGTGTGTAAATAAAGACATCCGCCTAGTTTTTGAATACTGATGAACTGTTTTTTTTAAAATAGTGTCTATAATTGGAACTGCAATTTGTTTGCCATCTCTGACAGACTACACCTGCAATAATGTGGTTAGCCAAATTCGGCCACCTTTTTTAACCTAGCCACGTAACACGAACGTTTACCATTTGATAGCTCTATAGAATATTTGGTGAAATGTTAAAAGAAATTGGGTTTTCACAGAAATTAAAAGACCTGTTGAAAGTCATTGGTCTTTGATCGAACATTTTTGCTTGTTCTCTTCAAGAAAATTCAGTTTCTTGCAAGAAACATGCGGTGTACACTAGTGCTTTTAACAATGGCACGTACTTATGTTTAAAAACCAACTTGCAAAATCTGGAACTTGAAATTTTTTAATGAAACTAAACTCGGGCTAAACTTAGGAAATTTACATAAAACCAAGAAAAATCTAGGAAACTCATTAAATTTATTATTTAATAATGCTGCATTTATGAAACGTTAATTTTTTAAAAAAATACTTCAAAATTGCAAATTTTTAATTTTTTTGTTAAACTCCATTGAGAAAAAAAAAATAAAAAAACACGTAAAAATAATTTTTAAAAAGCCAGAAAAAAACCAGCACGTACGTCAATGTGTTGGCTTCACTGTAGTTTACTTGTGGTTTTTTAAAATTACTTTTAGGTATGTTTTATCAATATTTTAATGTATGTTTTTTTCTTACGAGGGCGCACTCAATAGAGTACATAAAGAATAGTTATAAATAGAACGTAAGAGTTAGAAGTTCACGATTTTGAAATAGTTTTTTTAAAAATAGAACCGCGCTTACCAATTTTTTGTCATTCTATCACTAGATGAACATATATTTAAAGTGCACATTGCACTTTGGAACCATCACAATTGGACAACTTTAAATATGAAAAATAAACATATTGCCGACGCGACTGTTTATTTTTAAGAATTAACGTTTTTTCTTTAACATCGGGTCTATGGGCTCAATAGAAAAACGATGCTAGTGCTCTTTGTTGATATTTTTCGAAGTAATTTTGCGATGTAGCCTCTTAACATAATCTTTTACCATTCTAATTTTGAAAACAATTTGTGTTATTTCATTATGTTCATTCTAAAAAAATGTTCGCTTGACGTTTTTGCGTCCAAATTTTTACAAACTGCAGTAAACTGCCTTAATGGTTTTTAACTCATAGCTATTGCTAAATTCATTAACTTTTACATGAAATTTCCTGTCGGAAGTTCATGTGTTTAGCACTATTACCTTTGATTTAGCAATCAATAAGAATACATCCTTAAAACGGGCAACTGGATGAAATTTTAAAATATTTTTTTTTGTTGACTGCGCTTCCAAAATACGAATTCTGAAGTTAAACAATTTCTTTGAATTTCAATGTATTGTCAAACCATTCAGGGACATTGAAACTTGGTATTTTGTTTGAACCCCGAATGCATATATTTTGCGCAGGTTCGACAACACATGCATAACTTTTTAGTGTTTCTAAACGCTCGCAAATGTTTGCTTTTTAAACGTGGCCTTTGATATGATAATTTGCTTCTGCGAAACTTCTATAATTGTTTCTGCAGAATAGAAGCAAAAATTTAAGTAAACAGCCGTTTTCCAAACAGTTGATTGTAAAGTCGAATTAATCGCCACTACAATTAATTACATGTAGAACGTATGGCCGTGAATTGACGATTATAACATGTTAGTCGTTATGTTATTATATTTCCTATTATATGAGGAGGTAGGAAACGAACGTATTTACGTTCGTGGAGGACGGTCCTGGCCGGAGGACATTTCTTCCGAATGGAGGACTGTCCTCCACAGAGGAGGAAACGTGGCAAGCCTATGAGGAGGGGTCAATTAGTAAAAATAAGGTCCAAAAAAAGAGGCGGTGAAAAGTTGACAGGAACAATAAATTAAAAAAAGAAAAAAACTATTCCCACGCAACAAATTCACAATTCTGTTTCGTATTTGAGACTATCATGGATTATAACAAGCAAAGACTGACAAGCCATAATTGAACGCGTATTCTTATTCTCAGGGCCGAGCAAATAAGTTTTCCCGGTCCGTTTTTTTGTCTCCCAGTCTACCTCTGCAACCAATGCAATTTGTTTTCTATGACGGACCGCCCGATACACGAGGGCATTTTTATTACTGTCACTGAATGTTTACATATAAATAAAACATAAGAGTTTTTAATTATTTGTATGTTGACCGTCATTTGCAATTGATGCCATCCATATGTTCATTGTTTGTGTTGTTTATACGAGCACGCTCGCTATGTACATCGCTGTCGATACATGTACGTCGCTCGTACATGTATATAAACACGTATTTGACACTTGTACGAGAACTGATTTCGAACTGTTCTCTCAACAGAAACTTTCTCAGCTTTGGTAAGAATTTCGTTTATTTTTAAATGTAATTTATAAATCGTTTATGTAACATTTAAAAAAAAATGTAATATTAGGGAGTTAACAACAACAAACAAAACAGCATTGGCGTATTTTTGATTCCGTATAGAAAAGTTATTGTAGCAGAAAACTATAGTTAAAATTTGGGTTACTACCAATACATTCTTGCTGGGTTTAAAGTTGAGGAGAGTTGTTTACAGGGGCTTAACTGAAATCATTTCGTGATATTTTTTTCTGCTAATAAGCGTAAGTTTTCTGTTCATTTTTGTGCGACATTATCATTCTTGCTTTGCAGATACAAATTTAGGTGCAAAAAAAACTTGAAGAATCGATGTGTGGGTGTGGGTGTGTGTGTGTGTGTGGAAATAACACTGTACAAAAACCTTGAAGCACGTCGGGATTTATATAAATTTGAATAAATGAAGAAATGAACAGCTTTTTTTTCTCAAGGTCAACTATATGTTTCACCCTTCCCATCCAAGAACCCCATGATATTAAATTACAGAAGAGGAAAAGGTTGGAAAGTGTAGAATGGGGGGGGGGGTGAGAGAGAAACGTGGAGGGGGAAAAAGTGGGAGGGGGTGATTGAAATTGAAATGAAAGGAGTAAAAAAAAGGAAAAAACGACGCGCATGTGCACAATTGCCTGTGAATTTTGTTACCCTACTAGTATATATATAATATTTCAGAAGCTGGCGGTGGACAAACAAACATGAAATTGTTGAGACAGATAACTCTCACGATAGAAAATGTCTACATGTGTTGAAGTAACGTGATAGTATGACGTCTACTTCACAGATATGTTTGAGTCAACAAAAGTGTTGCCTCTCCCTCCAGAAGCCAAATTTTCCTACAAAGTGGATATTTCCCTACAAGCAGTCACTCAACAACTATTACTATCACGACAGTACTATCAACTATCTAGTCAAACCGAGATCGTGTGATAGTCCTATCGCAACAGTGCGATAGTGACTATCATATGGTCTGCACGATAGTTGCTGTTGAAAACTATCATCGTGAAAACGAGGCTTAAAACCGAGTAATAAATTTAAATAAAAATAATTAAAAGTTTAAAAATTCAAAAAAGTTTAAAAAATTTCCTGGGCACAATCTCCCCCCCCCCCCCCCCTTGTGAATGGGTAGCTTTGGACTAACTCTGTTGAACTTTTTAATTTAGAAACATTTTCTTGGGACATTTCAAGAGTAGGATGAAGATCTTATTAAAAGTGGTTTCTTTGTTGTTTCTCGTTGGCGTTTTGCACGCTGGGGGTACAGGTCACGATTATAATCCTAATTCACAATGTCAGTATTGATTATATACTATATCCTAATAGTGGCAGCATATTATTATAATTGTATTTTTTAAATGTTGATTGATCATAGATTGCGAGTATGTTCGACAGTATCCATCGGAATATTGCGAGGACTACTGTAAGAATAAGGATTACGTGTATGGGTGCAAGATCGTGACAGGCACTTGCTCCTGTCATATTTATGGTGGTTGACAACAATGTATGGCAATGGTAATAATCAAATCAATTACATTTTAAATTTGCGTTTTAAGGCGGCTTTATAAATGTTTATTTTGATTTTGTTCCATCGGACGGCGCCACTGCAGTGGCTAATGCTCTATACACGTTTTTGTAAAATTTGGACGTAAAAACGTCAATCAAACGTTTTTCAGAAATAACATGAAAAAATTCAGATTGTTTTCAAAACTAGAATTGTAAACGATTATGCTAAAAGCCTTTTATAACAGTTTGAAAATGATCCGTATCAATGTATTTTTAATAACATTTTCTAAAAGCTGTTTTCGCGTTTTTCAAATTTTTTTTAGCATTATCAATAAACTATTGTAGTTTCTAAAACACTTTTAAACAATTTTTTCGTAATGTTTCTCTTGAAAAACGTTCGCTTGAAAAATAAAAATTTTCTTAAATCCGTGGGTGGAGGGGAAGAGTCCTCCTATAGAACATAAGTGCCACGCAGGCGCGCCTTCCTTGGGAGGGGGGCGGGTCGAAAACAAAACGAATATCTATTGAGCCACCTTAGGTGAATTGGCTATAAAATTTGAGTCTGTTGTATTACCCAGTTTTTCTGGTTTGGGGCTTCTCTGTTTTTCCTCACATCCTGGACTTAGGTATTGTACATGCTGGCCAGCTTGAAGCATTTTGAGTTCCCTAACAGTTCAATCTTTCCCAAAATGCAATTTTCAATCCCAATTTACGTCTATGCACGCACACATAAGAACTGTAAAAACACTCATTGTATTCTCAAGAAAATTATTTTACCTATTGGTTTATATTATGACTTTTTTTAATTTGATAGCCAAAAAATCTGTACACAGTGGAACCGAATAATTAAATGTAGCTGATTTGTTGTCTATCGAAATAAAATAATAAAACGTTCATGTATCGTTATATATTCAATTCAATTCACCTGCAATCAGCTCGAAAGCCATGTGGCAGGGGGGATTGCTCCCAATCACGACTGATTGTCATTATTTAAAAATAAGACATCATCATGAAATTGAAATCGTCCTAACAAAGAACTATTCACAGGAAGAGAATTCCATAGTCTAATAACATTAGGAAGAAAAGACCAAAAATATGCATCAGTCCTAGCCATTAATTTTTTGAAAGTCTTTGAATGCCCAAATCTACCTTTACGAGGATTTCTAGTTAGTAAACCATTAAGCAGAGTAATATTATCACAAGACAGCAAATGCCCCAGAAGAGCGAGGCATTGCTCATTTCTTCGGCCTGCTAATGATTCCCATTCTAGCTCTTAGAGCATAGACGATACGCTGTCAGTATACGCATACCGCAATACGCATGATCGCATCCCTTTACAAATCTTGCAGCCATATGCTGCAAAATTTCTATTTCTTGTTTTAGGTTGTTTCTAAATGGGCTCCAAATTGGGGAACAATATTCTAAGATAGGTCTAACTAGGGTAAAGTAACAGACCTTCTTTACATTTACTTTACAATGTTTAAGGTTGCGTTGGACAAACCGTAGCCTCTGATTAGCTTTGGCAACTGCTTTGGTTATATGATCTTTCCAAAGCATGTCCTTGGACAAGGTTAAGCGAAGATATTTGATGGTATCAACATGGGTTAGCTGAACATCTCCCATTGTGTGATCTGCCATGCAAGATTCTCACTTTCGGAAAACTCGCATAACATTGCATTTACTCCTAATCAGTTGTAAATGCCACTCAGAGCACCACTCTTCAACACTGTCTAGATCTCTTTGGAGGACTTCACTATCCTCATTATCCCTAATCCTCCTGTAAACAACAGCATCATCTGCAAACAAATGCATTGTACTGTCTGCCAGATTGTTTCTGAACAGAAGGAAAAGCAGTGGTCAAAGAATGCTACCCTGAGGTACACCAGATGTTACTTTAGCCCAGTCTAACACAGCACCATCAATTTGGACTCGCTGTTGTCTATTTAATAAGAATGGTTATGTCCACGAAATTACTTGTTTATTTAAGTTAAAAGTCATCATTCTTTTAATTAGTAGTGAATGCTTCACTGTATCAAATACTTTTGCAAAATCTAAAAAATACCAAGTCAAATTCGCTCTTACTATCCAAGCCAGATTGTATGTCTTGGATGAATAGTGCTAGCTGGGTATCACATGATCTGCCTTTTCGAAAACCATGCTGGTTTTCATGAAATAATTTATGGTTTTTTTAAATCCTTGATTGTATTAGAATAAATTATATGCTCAAGAGTCTTACAAACAATGGAGGTCAGAGAAATGGGTCTATAGTTCTTTGGACAATTTTTATCTCCTGTTTTAAAAATTGGGCAGTTATTTGCTTGCCTCCATTCCATAGGCAGTATACCATTATCAAGGGAATCTTGGAAAAGTTTACTTAAAAAAGGGCTAACTTCTGTGGCCAGCTCCTTTAGCAATCTTGGCGAGATTTCATTTGGACCAGCTGATTTATTAACATCTAGATTACAAAGCAAATTTTCTAATCCAGTGGAGTTTATGATTATATCAGGCATGACATGACATGAGATAAGGTGCCAAGTTGTGGTTCCTCATTGCCATCATTAGCATGAAAGACACTTTAGAAATAATCATTAAGTGTGCTTGCAATAACCTGTTTGTCAGTACAGACATCACCAAGTGGTGTTATAATTGAAGTTATATTATTTTGAATTTTGTTGAGATTTTTTACATATTTCCAGAACAACTTGGGATTATGGAGTGATGCCCCTAAGACATTATTAGTAAAGTTTGTGTTCTTTTTTAAGCAAACTTTTCACAAGACATCGCTAGGAATTAAACTTCAATTTAATAGTATCATTCATGTTAATCTTCATTTTAGATCTAAATTTGCGTTGTTTACGAAAAAGTGCGGCGTATCTCAGTGGTGTACCAAATTGGTTCCAAGCTTGATTTTACATTTTTGAATGGGATAAATTTATTTATGCCATTAGAAATGACACTTGACAAACAATGACCACTGTTGGTATACATCTTTTGATAGTCCACTTTTATTTTTATTTTTCAGTTCATTTATTACAAAGAGCTCACAATTAGCCCAATCAGCTTTATTGTACTGTAGGACTTTTTGGGGAGCTGATTGTATTTTTTGAATTGGGTGGCAAATTCTAAGTAAATCATTTTGTGGTCGCTTATGCCATCAGCAATTTCAATTGATTTGGCATTTTCTGGGGTGTTCGTAAAAACTAAATCTAGAATATTAGCTGTTGTATTGGTGCAGTGTGTAGGGGTTTGCACTAGTTGATCCAGGGAATATGTGCATACACTATCAAGCAGTATATTTATTAATTTATTACTAGAGCACTGGGAGTCAACAGTATAATTTTTCCAATTTATTTCTGGAAGGTTAAAATCCCCACCAATGAGAACTAATGCATGTTTGTGGGTAGAAAATTATGAATCTAAACATTTTCTAAATTGGAGTAATTCCTCCTCGTCACTTGAAGGTGGGCAATAGAATGAAAATAACAAAATTTTTCTTCCATTATGAAGTGAAATGCTACAACAAACTGCCTCACAATCACCTTCATAAGGGGGTACTCTTTTGGATGTAAGGTTTTTATTGATAGCAAGAAATACACCACCTTTGATTAAGTTCCGATCTTTTCGGAATACGTTAAACTGTTGGGGAGAAAACTTCCTTGGAAGAAACATTTTCAGTTAGCCATGATTCACTACCGGGAGATAATGTCGGGATTGTAGCTTTCTATAGCTTCTCTAAACTGAATTACTTTATTTTTTATACTTCTGCAATTGATTATTAACATTTTTAAAGATTTATTTATAAGCTTGTTTTCTTTTTTGGTCAGAGGAACTGTCTTAGAAGAAATTTGTTTGTTAGAAAGTTGGGTTTCTTTTTGAATAACTATTTTAGGCACAGTAACTAGATTTGATTTCTTCCTAGAATCAGGGCATTTAGAGATTAGAAGTTTCCCTGGACTTGACTACAAACAGATTTCCAGAGAACAGAGCTCAAGACATCCTTACCAGCTGCAGTCAAGTGAAGGCCATCACGCAGATAATAATTATCAGGTGCTTTAAGAAGCTCCCGAGAAGCATCTGCAAATGAATAACCAGCACTATGAGAGAGAAAAGAGACCTCTTGCGAAGTCTGCTGGACTGCAGGGTTTGGAAGAAAAGAACCCCTAGCATCATGCTCAAACCGTGGCAGGACAGTAGAAATCACAATCCTTGCACAAGGTCTGATGCATTTTACCTCTCTAGAAAGGTGTTTGACGTTCAGCTATCCCCCTTGGCGCATCCATCTCAAGATTATTAGTGCCGGCATGCACAACTACAACAGGGTTAAGGCTAGCTTTATTCAGCACTGCCTTAACTCGAGTAGTTAAATGCTCAACACGCACGCCTGGATAGCACCACGTAGTTGACTTCCCAGTTTTGCTGACCCTAACACCTCGAATGATACTGTCACCAATGAAGTGCACATCGATAGGCTTACCAGTTTGTGGGCTATCCTTAGTGGCTGTAGAGGCAGGAATATCCTTAACCTCAGACAACACACCAAATCAGTTACCACCCATGGTAGCAGAACTACCATTAGCCACGACACTGGCAAAGCTTTTTCTTTGTGGCCGAGATTCTTTGCCTTTGACCACCATCCATCCATCACCTGTCTGGGCTGCCTGATTCCTAAGTACCAGGTCAGTACCTACAGATGCATTAGATGAAATGCTAGGTAAAACATCACATGTTTGGCATGCAATCTCATGAGTTACTATTGGGTGAGCATTGCAATGCCGAATGTGACACCCTGTAATAACAGAGTAGTGGAACACCCTGCAAAAATTCCTTTCGGTCAGTATGGCACCGCTTGGTGCACAGATGTTCAGACTTGGGTGGCCCGAATTCTAAGTGAATTCGTGGAACCCAGCCGGACCGTGAGAATTGGGAATAGAGTCCCAAAAATACCTTTCCTTTTAAGGTAATATCCCCGGCCCAGGGCAATGATTGGCCCAGTTGGTCAATCATTGAGCCCTGAGGTGACAGTTGCCCCTCCCAGGAGACTGGACAAGTGTGCTTGAGGCTTGAGTGTGAGGACAGTTCAGTCCCAGAGTTCAGAGAGTAAACTTGAACCTGAGACAGTCTGAAGTCGGAGTTTGAAATTAGAGTTTGGCAGTCAGAGTTAACAGTTCTGACTTAGAGCGAATTTCTGATGTAAAAGTGTTTAACAATAATGTAAACAAGAGTCAGTAAAGAGTTATATTTTATCATACATAAACTTGTGTAAGTGTTGTGTACTAAAAAAGAATATTGTGTTTTAGTGCTCCACAAATAGCGGAGTATCCAGCAGAATGTACTCAGACACAGCCTGAGTCCCTCTGCCTGGAGCCTCCAGCAACTCAACGAAAAAGGACTAAAGTGCCATCGATATCGTCACGCACTATACAAAAGATTCCTAAGGAGACGGTCTTTTTGTGGGCCATTACCAGGCCAGGCAAGTAAATGTCGTGCCCGGTAAAATCAACCCTAGAACAGAGGCTGGCCCGCAGCTGACCACAGAGTCGACACCGACACCACTGCTTCGGCACCAAAAGAGTTCGCGAAACGGTGGCACCAAAGGGCCAGCCACGTCACACGAAGGAATAATTCCTTCAACTCAGTAACCTCCTTCTGCAAACAAGCAATATCACGTGATGCCTGCACAGAACGAGTAGATGTAGCACCAGGTGGAGTCAAAGTCTTATAAGCAGGCATAGTTAGGTATAAAAGTTTGAATAATCATTTATAATTTAGAGGTTCGACGTGAGCTATGTCTCGAAAAATACTTACCCAAATTGAATTCTGATTGCACCACTGTGATCAGGAGACAAAACACTTCTAGATTCATCTAAGGTTACCTTCCGATGGCAAGTTAAAAATAACGAAAAAGCCAAAAAACCGGGAGGAAAAAAAAACGTGTCTACTAAGACTACATGTATGTCTATCTCAGCATTAAAAGTACATAAAACAAAAGTAAAATTGAATTAGCAAAATATTTCACACTTGGACTCTTGGCTTAGATGGCCGATGACAACGCTCTGGGGCAAGAGCTCCTGGTCTTGTTTGTTTAGTTTGTAGAACAAGCGGAAGATATGCCAATCTGTTCTTGGACTTACAAAGAATATAAAGATAAGTAGATAAGTATGGATTTCAATTATTAGAAAACTTATAATTTTTATCCGCTGTCATCCCGCAAGTCAACACGTTGAGTACTCGGAGGCCTTGGGGTGGTGTTAGGGTTGTTAACTTCGTAATAGCAGATCCTAGTCCCGTATTATGAAGAGTAGGCCAACAGTTATATTTTATATTAACGGAAGTGTGTCATGACTTGAGGACATTTTGCCATCTGATGTAGAAACTGAATGAACAGATGGCGATAAATTGCTATATAGAATTGACTTTGGCTCTGATTTTGTCTGTTGTGACAGATCAAATGGACATAAACATTCTTGCAACGTGCAATCCGATATTTTTATGGAGAACCATTTCGAGACAGTGTTGAACATCAAACTATAAAAGTTACACTTGATCATGTGCTGATACCTTTTAGCCGAGATCAACTTCTTTTTTTTTTCAAACTGCTACCTATATTGAAGGGTATGCACGATGGATTCTAAAGGCAAATTCACACACTCGATTCTTTGTTTGTCCCAAGTTTCGTCACGCTCTTTGCGTCGAGGGATTTGGCTCATCTTTAGGTCAGCGTGGTTTTGGCTCATCTTTAGGTCAGCGTGGTTTTCAAGTAGGTGTTGAGTTGTTTAATATTTTTTTTTTAATTTACCCAGATCTCTTGACTACTTATTACAAACTGTCTCGTTATATTTTTTACGATACATATCTTTTTCTATTTATGCGCTTTTTATTTAATTGAGCTTGATATCAACATGAAAATATCCGTAAGTACAGGACCGTTTAAGACCTTTGTATAGCTCTAGGCACTGTTATTTTTAGACGCTCCTGTCCGAATTTTTTTTTACTTATTATGCTGATTATGTTTGCACACGCTTAAAAGTCCTCGCAGATCTATATTGCAATGCACCGTGACGATGACACAATGCAAAATAAAATGCCATTCAAACGACATATTTCCTGAATTTGCACGTAAAAAAATGTTGCAAAGTGAACGTTTAAACAAACTACTTTGTGTTTCGTCATTCAAATATCCAAACCCAAATAAATGTCTTAAATTAAAATTTCCCGTTTTTTAATTTGAATTTTTCATTCTTTTTTGGTTCATGTATATATTTTTTCAAGTGAAATATCGTAGGTCTTAAAAGGTCCGTAGGCCCTAGGCACTGTGCCTTCTAGTTTATAAAACAAGTTTGTCATGTGAATGACAGAAGCTCGATGACAGAATAATTATAATATCAGAGTTTGAGAGTTGTTTGCACTTGAAAACCACTTTACTGAAACAACTCATCAATAAAGCAAATATAATTAAAACTTGATTATACAGCTTTTATATTTGTTTGCATTTCCATATGCAATACATTTTGTATATAGGTTACATTCGCATTTTCTGAACGAGATGATTTATAATGAAATAATAAGTGCAGTATTGTCGTCATCACATTTATTTACCAAAGAAAGTCCTATCTAGTAACCTCATGTATAAACAAGTTCTAAAAATGTATCTCTCGCACTCACATGCGAATTCATTCCCATATATACAGGGAAAAATACGGTTATAATATTGATAACCAAAAGGTAGTCTCTATGTCACATTGTGATATTGTATTTTTGATCACAGGAAAATTACTATGATGATGGGTTTCGAAGTTGTTCCTGTCCTATTTCTCATTGGAATCCTGCTCACTTTGTCACTGATCAGACTGACAAAGGATATAGAATCTAAATACGAAACATATCCTCATGAATAATTATAATGATCAATATTTAACAGAAAAACTGCATTTTATTATAGACTAGCGTTTGTACCCGACTTCGCCCGGGTTTTAAACTCTCAGATTAATTTCTCTAAAAAAGATCAAAGAATATTGGTGCTAAGACGCGGCAACTGTGACAAAAAACCGCACCCCTTTCACAGCCAACCAAAAAAAATCCACAGCTTTGTTGAAGACACGGCAACTGTGTAAAAAAATTCGCACCCCTTTTACAGCCAACCAAAACAATTCTGCAGTTTTCTTGAAGACACGGTAAATGTGACAAAAATCTACACCCCTTTCACAGCCAACCACAAAAATTCTGCAGGTTTATATACACTTCTGCAGGTTCCTAGAATTCCGCACCTCTTCAAAAAATACATTATTTATGTGTTGGTATGGAATTCCGCAGAGGTGCATTGCCTATCTTAAGGCGTCGAATCTATTTTCTCCGTTTCAGGTTTCTAATCTTTTTAAAATAAAATGGTTTGCCTATTAGGGATGGCCATCGATAGTATCGAAATATCGATATTTGGATGTCGATATTGGATATTGAACCATCGATAGTGAACTTTCGATATCACTAGCGATGTCAATATTGATATTTAGCTTGCAAGGTCTCATCCTTTTTGCCTATATATGAAGATGCGCACCACGTGTAAAACTCAGGAAGGGAATGACGTAGTAAGCTGAAAATAGTTGCATTAACTTGGAAATTCCGGAAAGAATAACCTGTGCAAATTCATGACGCCAGCCCTCACCGTTTAAAAGCCTTTGATGTGCAAAGAAATATCGACTTTGTTTTATATATAAGACTAGTGGGGTAACCCGTCATAAATGACGGGAGCCAAATTCACAGGCAATTGTGCCCAACATTAGAATTTCTTTTCCTCCGCCCTTTTATGATGTCAGACCAAGTAACAAACCAATTAGAAACTGATGACGTTTATAAAAGGGTGGATCAAAAGAAATTCTAATGGTGGGCACAGTTGCCTGTTATAAATTCTAGTTTAATTTTGCTATTATTATCCCCTCCCCTTTTTTATATTTGAAAGAGAAAATGAGCTTTTCATTTTCTCTGGTGTGCGCATGCGCGTCGCTTGTTCTTTTTTTTTACTGTGTACACCTACGAGGTGTAACCAGGTCCAAGTGACCATCGTCCTAAGTGTATCACTCCGCCATCAGTATTTAATTGGGAGAGGAGGGAGGGACGATCAGGAGTTGTTTACCCCCAGGCTATAGTTTCGGCTGGAACAGGGGTTGCTGGGTGTTACAGCATAATGAGTATATATTTTACTGTTATTTTTATAGTCCTATATGTTATACTAAAAGCAGTGTCCCTGAAAAAGAACACCTGAAATTCTCGTGTGTAAATAAAGACATCCGCCTAGTTTTAGAATACTGATGAACTGTTTTTTAAAATAATGTCTAATTGGAATTTCAATTTATTTGCCATCTCTCAGCCTGACTACACCTGCAATTATGTGGTTAGCTAAATCCGGCCACTTTATTAACAGGCATTTAGAAATCGGGACGAACTTCAGTTGGCTCCGCCCTTTTATGACGACCGGCAACTACTAATTGGTTTGTTGTGTGGTTCGACATTGAAAAGGGCGGAGCATGTGACGCCAGACTCGTTCTCTTCAAGAAAATTTAATTTCTTGCAAGAATTATTTGAAATTTAATTCCACAACGTACGATGTAGAAAGAAATGCGTTGTACTCCACAACAATGGCACGTACTCATGTTTAAAAACCAACTTGCAAAATCTGGAAATTGATTTTTTTTATTAAATTAAACTCGGGCTAAACTTAGGAAATTTACATAAAAACAAGAAAAACAAGTGACCTTCGACGTGCCCCCTGCTTCCCGCTCACCACATAGGTCCGTGGTCTTTTAGTAGGTTTACCTCCTAACTTCTCCAAACACAGCCCTGAAGTCAAAAATTCTGTTCCTGACCATGTCCTCTACACTCCCTTTTTGAGCATTCATTGACTGGACTAATAATTATAATTGTTTCTGCAGAATAGAAGTAAAAATTTAAGTAAACAGCCGTTTTCCAAACAGTTGATTGTAAAGTCGAATTAATCGCCACTACAATTAATTACATGTAGAACGTATGGCCGTGAATTGACTTCAAGTCATGGGCGGACTGGCCCATCAGGGCAATCGGACATTTACCCGGGCGGTTACCGTATACACGTTCAATTATAACATGTTAGTCTTGGCTTGTTAATCCAACATTCTCTCTCAAATACACGATCATTTCATTCTTGTTACTCTCGTTTTTTTCTCAATTTCTTGCTCCTGTTATCGTTTCAAATAATATGTGGGCCGCCATTTTTGGCCGTTTTTATGCAAAACCAATTAAGAAAGATTGGATAATTTGTACAAAATCGAGTGCTTAAACGGTCCACTTTGGCTTTGGCAAGTCATGACTGACAGGCCGAAATTCAACCTTAGGTTAGGAATACACGTTTGATTATGGCATGCCGGTCTTAGCTTTTCAAAACCAAAATGGATCGTGTAGATGTTGGATTTTTTTTATTCAATCTTCATTAATCTTTATTATATATCTTCATGGGTGGATGACAAGCTTTGTAGCATGGGATGCTTGGAGTCGTAATGTTATTATGTTTCCTATTATGAGGAGGTAGGCTTGCCACCTGTGGAGGACAGTCCTCCATTCGGAAGAAATGTCCTCCGGCCAGGACTGTCCTCCACGAACGTATTTAAGTTTTTATAAAATTTATTGTGTGGAGGACATGTTTGCCTTCGTGTAGGATGGTCCTGGCCTGAGGACATTTACTTCCGAATGGAGGACTGTTCTCCACAGAGGAGGAAAGGTGGCAAGCCTATGAGGAGGGGTCAATCAGTAAAAATAAGGGCTAAAAAGTGGCGATAAAAAGTTGACAAAAACAATAAATTAAAAAGAAAGAAAAAAAAACTATTCCCACGCAAGAAATTCACAAGTCTGTTTCGAATTTGAGACATTCATGTATTAACAAGCCAAGACTGACAAGCCATAATTGAACGCGTATTCTTATTCTCAGGGCCGAGCAAATAAGTTTTCCCGGTCCGTTTTTTTGTCTCCCAGTCTACCTCTGCCACCAATGCAATTTGTTTTCTTTGACGGACCACCCGATACACGAGGGCGTTTTTTATTACTGTCACTGAATGTTTACATATAAATCTAACATTAGAGTTTTTAATTATTTGTATGTTGACCGTCATTTGCAATTGATGCCATCCATATGTTCATTGTTTGTGTTGTTTATACGAGCACGCTCGCTAAGTACATCGCTGTCCATACATGTACGTAACTCGTACATGTATATAAACACGCATTTGACACTTGTACGAGAACTGATTTCGAACTGTTCTCTCAACAGAAACTTTCTCAGCTTTGGTAAGAATTTCGTATATTTTTAAATGTAATTTATAAATCGTTTATGTAACATTTTTTTTTTTAAATGTTGTAATATTAGGGAGTTAACTACGGAGCCCTGTTGAGGACATTGTAATAAATAAATTTTACTCGGACTCTTTCAAAATCTCGACTTACTATCTCGAGATCTCGACTTATATTCTAGACTTACGCTTCGAATCACTGTATACATCTGCAGAAGTTAAGTACCTAACCTAACCTAACCTAACCTAACAGTACTTAACTTCTGCAGATGTATACAGTGATTTGAAGCGTAAGTCTAGAATATAAGTCGAGATCTCGAGATAGTAAGTCGAGATCTCGAGATAGTAAGTCGAGATCTCGAGATAGTAAGTCGAGATCTCGAGATAGTAATTCGAGATTTTGAAAGAGTCCGAGTCAAATTTATTTATTTCAATGTCCTCAACAGGGCTCCGTAGTTAACTGTAAAATTTCAAACAACAAACAAAACAGTATTGGCGTATTTTTGATTCTGTATAGAAAAGTTGTTATTGTAGCAGAAAACTATAGTTCAAATTTGGGTTACTACCAATACATTCTTGCTGGGTTTAAATTTGTGGAGAGTTGTTTACAGGGACTTAACTGAAATCATTTCGTGATATTTTTTTCAGATACAAATTTAGGTGCAAAAACTGAAGAATCATAAATGCATATAGGCCACTATTTTGAATTAGCAGAAAAACCTCCTTTTAAGGAAAATGATGTTATTTTTGCCTACGAGGTGACTAGCGGAAACCTTAGTAGAGTGATTAGAAATGATTCCGCTAATGCGCTTTGATCAACGGTTAAGTTTAGAAACTTGCCGCATGTGAAATAGGGTCGCAGATTTGTAATCTCATGCAATTCTGATCTCACTGTCAGGGCCGTAAAGAGCCAGCCGACCCCCCGTGTTAGATTGTCATTCTGGGGCCCCTTAAAACTGAATCTCTACTGTCTGGTGTAGGTAGTTAGCTATCTATTTTTTTAATAAAAAAAAGTGTGCAATTAAAACAAAATTTTCCATTTAACATGAAAAAAATTTATTTTCCAAAAAATTTCAGTATGAACTGTAACTAATTACAAATAAATCAACTCGAAAAGAAACACAATCATAAAAAGAAATAGTTATAAAACGGTTGAAAATGAAATTGAAACAAGAAAATTAAATAAAAAACATGTTTTTTTGTGATACTCGCTTTTATAAAAAAATGTCTAAAAAGTAAAACAAGATGTAATTGGGTCTTGTGTTGTTGGTGTAATGGTTAGTGTCGCAGTTCATGGTAATGTTGGTGAACTTGGGCATGGGTTCAATTCCTTGCAGTGTGAATTATATTTTCAAGTATTTCAGAAGGTGGCGGTGGACAAACAAACATGATATTGTTGAGATAGGTCACTCTCGCGATAGCAACTGTCTACATGTGTTGAAGTAACGTGATAGTGCGACGTCTACTTCAACAACAGTGTTGCCTCTCTCTCCAGAAGCCAAATTTCCCTACAAAGGGGATATTTCCCTACAAGTGGTCACTCAACAACTGTAACTATCGCGACAGTACTATCAACTGTCTAGTCAAACCGAGATCGTGTGATAGTGACTATCATATGGTCTGCACGATAATTGCTGTTGAAAACTATCATTGCGAAAACGAGGCTTAAAATCGAGTAATAAATTTAATTAAAAATAATTAAAAGTTTAAAAATTCAAAAAAGTTTAAAAAAATTCCTGGGCACATCCCCCCCCCCCCCATTGTGAATGGGTAGCTTTGGATTAACTCTGTTGAACTTTTTAATTTAGAAACATTTTCTTGGGACATTTCAAAAGTAGGATGAAGATCTTATTAAAAGTGGTTTCTTTGTTGTTTCTCGTTGGCGTTTTGCACGCTGGGGGTACAAATCACGTTTATATTGCACAGTGTCAGTATTGATTATATACTATATCCTAATGGTGGCAGCATATTATTATAATTGTATTTTTTAAATGTTGATTGATCATAGCTTGTCTGCAATTTCAAGAGTATCCATCGAAATATTGCGAGGACTACTGTAATACTAATGATACCGTGTATGGGTGCCAGACGGCGACAGGCACTTGCTCCTGTCATACTCAAGGTGGTTGACAACAATTTATGGCAATGGTAATAATCAAATCAATTACATTTTAAATTTGCGTTTTAAGGCGGCTTTATAGATGTTTATTTTGATTTTGTTCCATCGGACGGTGCCACTGCAGTGGCTAATGCAATACTCCATAGACGTTTTTTTGTCAAATTTGGACGCAAAAACGTCAAGCAAACGTTTTTTTTAGAAATAACATTATGAAAAAATTCAGATTGTTTTCAAAACTAGAATTGTAAACGATTATGCTAAAAGCCTTTTATAAAAGTTTGAAAATTATCCGTATCAATGTATTTTTATTAACATTTTCTCAAACTTGTTTTCGCCTTTTCCCAATTGTTAGAAAGTTTTTTTTTAAAGATATCATCATGAAAAATTGTTTTAGCTTTATCAATAAACTATTGTAGTTTCTGAAACACTTTGAATTTTTTCGTAATGTTTCTCTTGAAAAACGTTCGCTTGAAAAATAAAAAATTTCTCAAATCCGTGGGTGGAGGGGAAGAGACCTCCTATAGAACATAAGTGCCACGCAGGCGCGCCATCCTGGATGGGCGGGTCGAAAGCAAAACGAATATCTATTGAGCCACCTTAGGTGAATTGGCTATAAAATTGGAATCTGTTTTATACCCAGTTTTTCCTCTGTTTTTCCTCACATCCTGGACTTCAATACAAATGTTTAGAAAACTAGAATCGTAAATAACACATAGGCGTAAATTAGGGGGTGCTCGCCACCCCCAAAAATGATTTAAAGTTTCTTTTGTCACATTTGTTACCAATTTATCTGTTGTCGTACATGCTGGCCAGCTTGAAGCATTTTGAGTGCCCTAACAGTTCAATCCTTCCCAAAATGCAATGCAATACTACTAAAGTATTTTTTGTTCTTGGTCTCCCAACTCTTGCCACCCCACTTTTCAATCCGCCTTTTCAATTTTTCAACTTTTCAATTACGCCTACACACACACGCACACATAAGAACAATAAAAACACATTCATTGTATTCTCAAGAAAATTATTTTACCTATTGTTTTATATTATGACTTTTTTTTTAATTTGATAGCCAAAAAATCTGTACACAGTGGAACCGAATAATTAAATGTAGTTGATTTGTTGTCTTTTGAAATAAAATAATAAAACGTTCATGTATCGTTATATAAAATAAAAGTAAAATTGAATTAGGAAAATATTTCACACTTGGACACTTAGGACTCTTGGCTTAGATGGCCAATGACAACGCTCTGGGCATTCAAAAACTTTAAAAGATTTAATGATTATAACTGATGCATATTTTTGTTGTTTTTTCTCCCTAAATGTTATTAGACTATGAAATTCTCTTCAAATTGATAGTTCTTTGTTAGGACGATTTCAATTTAATAGTGATGTCTTGTTTTACCTGAATGACAATCATTTGTGATCGGAAGCAATCCCCCCCTGCCACTTGGCTTTTGAGCTGATTGCAGGTGTACTGAGTAGAATTGAATTCAATAACTACGAGAAAAGAAAGAATGTAAGCGAAAACCAAATACTCACCAAATTAAACGGCAATATCAGATGTTGCATCATTATGATCTCAGTTTTGTTACACAGTATATTGACTCCTATAGGGAAAATGTATTTAGTGGAGACGCTGGCGCATCATTTGCTGGTTGTTTTCTTCAACTTACGCATGCAGAGATAGCCTTTTAATGTCGCATTCCTTGCTGTTTGTAAGAAAAATATATCGAGAATGGGTGCAAAAGCAAGAGTCCTCCTCAGCGATGGGCGAGGAGGCTACTAGAAGAGCTTGATATTTTGTTATTGTTATAATTTTTATTTCAAATAACTAATTGTCTGGTTATGGCCTTATTTTATTTGTTCAGCAAGGTTCGAGTTTGTTTATGTGTGCAATAGAATTTGCAGAGAAAGTTATTATCAACCTGTCAGTTAAATTTGCAGTTCGCACAACCAAACTGTCAACACACACAAAAAAATAACGTTTCCATTTCTAGGAATATTTTTTCACGTGTTGACTAATTAACATTTTGTTTATGGTGAGAAACAGATTTCCGTATAATATTGTACAGTTATTTTTATAGTCCTATATGTTATACTAAAAGCAGTGTCCCTGAAAAAGAACACCTGAAATTCTCGTGTGTAAATAAAGACATCCGCCTAGTTTTAGAATACTGATGAACTGTTTTTTTTTTAAATAATGTCTAATTAGAATTTCAATTTGTTTGCCATCTCTCAGCCTGACTACACCTGCAATTATGTGGTTAGCTAAATCCGGCCACTTTTTTTTAACAGACATTTAGAAATCGGGACGAACTTCAGTTCTCTCCGCCCTTTTTATGACGACCGGCAACTTCTAATTGGGTTGTTGTGTGGTTCGACGTTGAAACAGGCGGAGCGTGTGACGTCAGACTACATAACCAACCAATTAGAAGTTGCGTTCGGCATAAAAAGGGCGGAGCCAACTGAAGTTCGTCCCGATTTCTAAATGCCTGTCTTTTTTTAACCTAGCTACGTAACACGAACGTTTACCTTTTGATAGCTCTATAGAACATTTGGTGAAATGTTAAAAGAAATTGGGTTTTCACCGACATTAAAAGACCTGTTGAAAAGTCCTGGGTTTTTGATCGAACATTTTTGCGTGTTCTCTTCAAGAAAATTCAATTTCTTGCAAGAATTATTTGAAATTTAATTGCACAACGTACGATGTAGAAACAAATGCGTTGTACACCAATGCGTTTAACAATGGTACGTACTAATGTTTAAAAACCAACTTGCAAAATCTGGAACTTGAATTTTTTTTAATTAAATTACACTCGGGCTAAACTTAGGAAATTTACATAAAAACAAGAAAAAATCTAGGACACTCATTAAATTTATTATTTAATAATGCTGCATTTATGAAACATTTTTTTAACAAATAGTTTTTTACACAAAATAGTTTGTGTTTTTGACATAAAATATAACAAAAATTTCAAAAGGAAATTTGCTTGCTAAACTTGCCATAGTTTATAATAATTTAAGAGCCTACAGTGAAAAAAAAACTTACAAAAATCTTCGCATGTAGGCGCTTCTGTAGCTGTGACGTCAACATGTGGCAAAAAAATCAATTTTGATACACTTTTGTCCGCCATTTTCTCTTATCGATGGATAAAAGTGGGTATATTTTAATAACGACTCTTTTTTGGGTAAATATGCACTACTGAAAAAAGGAAGAGCAACTTTTGATCTACAATGGTGAGTAATTTGAGTCGTATACAATTAGTGGTCAAATTTGAGGGTATCATGAAACTTATGGTTAGTGGGAAATTTAGATCCTATAAAATGTATAAACGGAGGAGCGTTTGTCGCCTATGGGATTTAACATGAGCTAAAAAAAATTCGAGATTTTAAAATGAAATTAAAAATAGAAAAACTAATTATAAACTTGTACCAACGTATCACTAGATGAGCAATATTGTTATGTACATATTGCAATTTGTATTTTGAAAATCACAATTTTTGTTGCAGAAAACAAAACATTTGTGTGAACCATGTATTATTAAATAGGAATTTAACATGGGCTAAAAATACGAGATTTTAAGCGAAATTAAAAATAGATAAACTAATTATAAATTTGTACCAACGTATCACTAGATGAGCAATATTGTTATGTACATATTGCAATTTGAATTTTGAAAATCACAAATTTTGTTGCAGAAAACAAAACATTTGTGTGAACCATGTATTTTTAAATAGGAATTTAACATGGGCTAAAAATACGAGATTTTAAGCGAAATTAAAAATAGAAAAACTAATTATAAATTTGTACCAACGTATCACTAGATGAGCAATATTGTTATGTACATATTGCAATTTGAATTTTGAAAATAACAATTTTCGTTGCAGAAAACAAAACATTTGCCTGAACCATGTATTTTTAAAATAGGAATTTCTCTTTCTCATTGGTTTCAATGGCTTAGCTGTGGGGCGCCACTAAACGGCGAAAAGTGGAACTATAATTGTCATCTGCTAATATTCAAAATGGCGTCACACATATAGGCTCTTAAGGGTGGCATTCTTTAAAGTGGCTTTATAAGATATTTATTTTGTTTTCGTCCCCTGGATGGCGCGCATTCGCGGCTATTATGGCGCGTAAAAAACGTCAAAAAGTGAAAAATCTTTCAGATGCCCTAAAAAGCACCCAAACCTAACTTAGGAGGGCCCAACAGACCCCCGAGGACCCGAAAAACCCATAAATTCGAAAAGGTGAAAAGCTAAAAAAAAAATGAAAAAATGTTCGCTTAACGTTTTTGCGTCCAAATTTTTACAAAAACGTCTATGAAGCATAGCATTAGCCACTGCAGTAAACCGTCTTAATGATTTTTAAGTCAAAGCTATTGCTAAATTCATTAACTTTTACATGAAACTTCCTATCGGAAGTTCATGTGTTAAGCACTATTTACCTTTGATTTAGCAATCAATAAGAATACATATCCTTAAAACGGGCAACTGGATGAAATTTTAAAATATTTTTTTTGTTGACTGCGCTTCCAAAATACGAATTCTGAAGTTAAACAATTTCTTTGAATTTCAATGTATTGTCAAAACCATGGTTACATTCCATTGTTCCGAAGAAAAATTCATAATTCATTGTGCTCTGTACTATAACGAATTTAATTTATTGAACAATTTCAATACTAAGAATCTGTTTTAAATTTGCAAGTAATAACAATTAATTTTCAATGTTTTATTACTGTCACTTAATGTTTACATATAAATAAAACATATATGGATTTTTAATTATTTGTATTGATGCCATATGTTCATTTTTGTGTTGTTTATACGAGCGAGCGTGTATATGTACATGTATATAAACACGCATTTGACACTTGTACGAGAACTGATTTCGAACTGTTGTCTCAACGGAAACTTTCTCAGCTTTGGTAAGAATATCGTATATTTTTAAATGTAATTTATAAATCGTTTATGTAACATTTCTTTTAAAAAAATATTGTAATATTAGGGAGTTAACTGTAAAATTTCAAACAAACAAACAAACCAGTATTCGCGTATTTTTGATTCCGTACAGAAAAGTTGTTATTGTAGCAGAAACTAGTTAAAATTTGGGTTACTACATTCTTGCTGGGTTTAAAGTTGTGGAGAGGTGTTTACAGGGACTGAAATCATTTCGTGATATTTTTTTCTGCTAATAATCATAAGTTTTCTGTTCATTTTTGTGCGACATTATCATTCTTGCTTTGCAGATACAAATTTAGGTGCAAAAAAACTTGGAAGAATCGATGAATGCATATAGGCCACTATTTTGAATTAGCGGAAAAACCTCCTTTTGATAAAGATATTTTTCTTAAAGGAAAATGATGTCATTTTTGCCTACAAGGTGACTAGCGGGAAACCTTAGCTGAGTGATTAGAAACGATTCCGCTAATGCGCTTTGATGAACAGTTAAGTTTAGAAACTTGCGGCATGTAAAATAGGGTCGCAGATTTGTAATCTCGGGCAATTCTGATCTCATTGTCAGGGCCGTAAAGAGCCAGCTGACCCCCTGGGTTAGATTATCATTCTGGGGCCCCTTAAAACTGAATCTCTACTGTCTGGTGTAGGTAGTTAGCTATCTACCTTTTTAACATGAAAAATTTTTATTTTCCAGAAAAAATTTAGTATGAATGGTAATTAATTACAAATAAATCAACTCGAAAAGAAACAAAATCAAAAAAAGATATAGTTAAAACGGTTGAAGATGAAATTGAAACAAGAAAATTAAATAAAAAACATGTTTTTTTGTGATACTCGCTTTTATAAAAAAAAAGGGTCTAAAAAGTAAAACAAGACATAATCGGGTCTTGTGTTGTCGGTGTAATGGTTCGTGTCTAATCCCGTGGAAATGTTGGTTATGTTGGTCATCGATTCGATCCCCGTGCAGTGTGGATTATTTTCAAATATTTAAAAAAAAAGGTGGTGGCGGACAAACAAATAAATTATGAAGTTAATAAAGCCTCGTTTTCACGGCGATAGAAAGTTGAAGTAACGTGATAGTTCTGTCAAGACAGTGCGACGTCTACTTCACAAATATCAAATGTCAACAACAGGGTTGCCTCTCTCCTTTTATCAGAAGTCAAATTTCAACAACTATTACAATTGCAACAGCTTTGTATGCACGTGGTGATAGTATTCATGATAGTTACTGTGACTGTCGCAATAGTGCGATAGTGACTATCATATGGTCTGCACGATAGTTGCTGTCATGACAGCAGCAACTATCGTGAAAACGAGGCTTAAAACAAAGTAAAAAAATTTAAATATAAATAATTAAAAGTTAAAAAAAAAAATTCAAAAACGTTTTCAATAAAGTTTAAAAAATTTCCTGGGCCCATCAGGCAAGTCCGGGCCAGGGAAGTTATCCCCAAGTTCACCCCCACCTCCTGCACCTTGTGAATGGGTAGCTTTAGACTAACTCTGTTGAACTTTTTCAATTGCAGTAGAAACATTTTCTTGGGACATATCAAAAGTATGATGAAGATGTTATTAAAAGTGGTTTGTTTGTTGTTTCTCGTTGGCGTTTTACACGCTGGGCCTATAGGTGGCGGTCCCGATTATTATACGTGTAAGTATTGATTATACTATATCCTAATGGTGGCAGCATATTATTATAATTGTATTTTTTAAATGTTGATTGATCATAGATTGTGAGTATGTTGGACAGTATCCATCGTACTATTGCGAGGACTACTGTAATGCTTACAGTTTCGAGTATGGATGCAAGACGGTGACAGGCAGTTGCTCCTGTTATACTTATGATGGTTAACAACAATTTATGGCAATGGTAATAATCAAATCAATTACATTTTAAATTTGCGTTTTAAAGCGGCTTTATAGATGTTTATTTTGATTTTGTTCCATCGGACGGCGCCACTGCAGTGGCTAATGCAATGCTGCATAGCTGTTTTTTGTAAAATTTGGACGCGAAAACGTCAAGCAAACGTTTTTTTTTTTTAGAAATAACATTATGAAAAAATTCAGATTGTTTTCAAAACTAGAATTGTAAACGATTATGCTAAAAGCCTTTTATAAAAGTTGGAAAATGAACCGTTTCAATATAATTTTATTAACTTGTTCTAAAAGCTGTTTTCGCCTTTTTCAAATTGTTAGAAAAAGTTTATTTTAAAGATATCATGAATTTTTTTTAGCATTATCAATAAACTATTGTAGTTTCTAAAACACTTTGAATTTTTTTCGTAATGTTTCTCTTGAAAAATAAAAATTTGCTCAAATCCGTGGGTGGAGGGGAAGAGACCTTCTATAGAACATAAGTGCCACGCAGGCGCGCCATCCTGGATGGGCGGGTCAAAAACAAAACGAATATCTATTGAGCCACCTTAGGTGAATTGGCTATAAAATCTGAATCTGTTGTATACCCAGTTTTTCCGGTATGGGGGGCGCGGTAGGGGGCGCGCGGGGTGGCGGCCACAACCTCCCAAAAAACTGACATTGTATTCTCAAGAAAATTATTTTACCTATTGTTTTATAGTATGACTTTTTTAATTTGATAGCCAAAAAAATCTGTACACAGTGGAACCGAATAATTAAATGTAGTTGATTTGTTGTCTATCGAAATAAAATAATAAAACGTTCATGTATCGTTATATAAAATATAAGTAAAATTGAATTAGCAAAATATTTCACGCTTGGACTCTAGTCTTGAACAAACTTCTCATCTAAGGTATGATCTCAATAGATCTTTATGTATACTAGTTTCTCTATGGACAGTTTGTTACAAGTTGGTATTATTTTGAACCTTTGTGTGATGCTCCGCATCTACGTGCATCCCCTTAAAGTCGGCATATCTTGGTTGTCCTCATTTGTCCTTGAGAGAAACAACTTTATTAAAAGAAAAAAAGCTGGTTCCGAAAACGGACTGCGTACTGAATAGTGATTAGTGGTGTTTTAGTATAGTAATAGATGGGATAGAAAACAATGTCGATTTACTATAACTATAGAGTCACAGAGAACAGAGTTCGATATTGCTAGTAATGATGTTTTGGCAAACCAAAGACGATGAAGATATCCACCATGAATTTGAAAATCGTCCAACGTGCACCGACTAGGAGCCCAATTGTTTTGCACGTCATTCAAATTTAGGGAAAGTTTCCTAGATACGCCTCCATCTTGTTGTTTTGAGTAGACGATAATAAGACATATGAGTGTTACTATATGGTGTTACTAAAACTGCAAGAAATCGCCTCACAATGGCTCAATTAAAATACAGTAAAGCGCAAAATGCAGTAAAAAGTATTGTTCTTTAAGAACTCGCTTTATAGAAATTTTGAAAAGGTCCTTCTATTTTTAAACAATTTTCAAAATCGTTCGTTTATTTTAACTCCATGTGAAATCTCATTGGACCAAAAAACTGTCCCACAAACATTTGAAGAACTCTCGTTAAAACGATTTAGAACAATGACAAAAAATTTAGCACGTGCTTTCATGTATTGACTTCACGATGTTTCCTTTTTATAAGCTTAAACTCGTGTCATTTTAAGTTTTCAGGAACGATTCCTTAAAATTACGTCCAAATAAGGTTCTATTCTGTTCAAGGCAGTACCATTGGCTTAGATGACCGATGACAACGTTCTGTGACAAGAGCTCCTGGTCTTATTTGTTTAGTTTGTAGAACAAGCAGAAGATATGCCCGTCTATTATATTCTCTGACTTTCAAAGAAAATAAAGATAAGTTGTTCAAACAAAGAGTTTTATGGATTTCAATTATTAGAAAAGTTATAATTTTTATCCGATGCCATCCTTTACAGCAGAAAGGTAAAGATTAACAGAAATAGTGCTCTTGAACCTCTTCTAATACAACAGAAGTCTCTTCTGTAGAATTAGGTTCTATTTCTGGAAACTGATGCAAGGTCAGTTCAGAAGAAGGAAACTAGAGAATCCACCTCCTGTGGATCACACCATCATAACCCTCAAGGCTCTGGTTCAATAGGAATCAGATTCTTAAAGAAGGCTTCAAAAAAGTACAAGCACGTGTCTGTAACCCCAAGATGTCATCAATTGGCGGCACAGGACATTTCTTTAATTAAGATAATCTTACACATACAAGCCATATACAAAATACAATGACTAGCTTCAAAGTGTTTTCTGCCGTATGCTTCTCATTGGCTTCTTATACTGGTGGTATGGATTGTTAGTATCAATAAACATTCTGTACATCTTGATGATTATGACAGTGGCTGTTTCTGAAAGCTAAAGCTTATTTTTGTTAACCTGTAAAAAGTCTCTTGAGTGTCTTTGAGAATGTTTATCTTTGTTGATCTGGTAGAAGCAATGTAGTAGGCTAGTTGCATGCTTCTACCAACACGACACTTTTAAAATACGCTTGATCCTGTTCTTGATTAAGAGCCTAGATCCACGTCCATCTTGTTGTTTTGAGCAGACGACAACGAGACAAATGAGTGTTCTTATATGGTGTTACTAAAACAGCAAAAAATCGCCTCACAATCGCTCAATTAAAATACAGTAAAGCGCAAAATGCAATAAAAAGTATTGTTCTTCACGTGCTCGATTTATATAATTTTTGAAAAGGTCCTTCTATTTTTAAACAAGGTTCAAAGTCGTTCGTTTTTTTAACCCCATGTTAAATCCCATTGGCCCCAAAACCGTCCCACAAACATTTGAAAAACTCTCGTTAAAACTGATTTAGAACAATAACAAAATAATTAGCACGTACATTCATGTATTGGCTTCACGATGTTTCGTTTTTATAAATTTTGAAAAGGGCCTTCTATTTTTTAATAACGTTTAAAATCGTACGTTTTTTAACTCCATGTTAAGTCCCATAGGACTAAAACACCGTCCAACAAAAGTTAAGAGAACTCTGATTAAAAATGATTTAGAGCAATCAGAAAAATTAGCACGTACTTACATGTGTTTATTGCCTTCAGGATTATTCCTTGTTCTAAATTTGAAAAGGGCTTTCTATTTTTAAATAACATTTAAAATCTTACGTTTTTTTAACTCCATGTTAATTCCCATAGGAGCAAAAAAACCGTCACCCAAACATTTGAAGAACTCCCGTTAAAAACAACTCAGAACAATCACACAATATTTAGCACGTGTATTAATCTACTGGCTTCACAATGTTTTCTTTTTCGAAGGTTAGCACGCGAAATTATTTTTCAATTAATTATTATGTGACTTCGAACCGGGAGAAAAAACGTTAAAAAACCGTTTTTCAATCAACAACGATCGCAGCGCCTACATTCGGAGAAATTTTGAACTAAACGATGTATCTAGCCTCTTAAAGAATTAATAATTTTATATTAGCATGGCCAACAAAAAATACTGTATTGTAGTTTGAAGCTGGCATTAAAGTCTAATGGCATATTAATGGGCTAATTGTATAATCTTGACAATATAATTTCACTTATTTCTTTAAATAACCCAGTTTTTAGCGAGAAAAAAATTGACAAATTGCAAATTTTTTTTTGATGTTGTACGATTTTGATTTGATTTGATTGATTATAGCAATTAATTGCTTCAGACATTTTTGCTCTTATAAACACACTTTTTGAACAACTTTGTCAACAACCACAATCATCTTTGGTCTTGTTGAGTTTTGTGCAGTACTTCGTCTCTCGACAACATGGAATCTTACGACGGAGGAACAATAACAAAACTGTTTCCATTATTGTCCTGTCACCAATTTCGACCACTTTTGTACAGTTTACTCAACTACACTTGGACCACAATCCAAATGCTTTATTTTGGAGTCGTGCACTTACACACACTTGGACATGCACTTACACAAACACTTTAAATGGAACTTTTTTTTTGGACAGTTTCTTTGATGAAATAAAAACTTTATTTGTTGAATTAAAAGTTTCTAATTTTTGAGTCACTTTTAAGGCTCATTTCCATATATTCATTACTGCTACTTTACAATCCTATCAACAAACATGCATGCAGCACCTACAGGACCTATACAGTGGACTTTTCATGTTGAGCCAATTTTCAAACAAACATGAAAGCTTATTTTGAATGAATATCAACATGAAATACTGTTAAGTGGTTGAGCTACCATCCTTCAAGTTTCTAAAACTCAAGTTTTACAAAAATAGATAGAGTATATATATATATATATATATATATATATATATATATATATATATATATATATATATATATATATATATATATATGAGAAAAGCAGCACGTTACTGAAACAACACATGAATGGAAAGCAAACATCCTTGATTATAATGTGTAACTTTTACATTCATTTGCATTTTTGTATGCAATGCGTTTGCATATGAAACACATTTGCATTTTCTGAATGAGATAATTAGTCAATAAGTCAACATAAGAGCCTCGTCCACTTTTATTTATAACTAAATTTTTAGTAAGCGCAGTATTGTTGTTGTCAAAAAATCCTATCCATTAACCTCATATATAAACTTCAAGATTTAAAAACATCTTTCTCACTGTGATCACACACGAATTCTTCTCGAACTTTCTCGCCTCCACATTATCTACAGGTATAAGTATGTTTTATAATATTGATAACCCAAAATAATCTCTAAATAGGAACAACAATGTCACAAATAATTACAATAGTGTATTTTTTTTTAAATAAGATATTTCTTGAACACACGAAAATTACAACGATGATTGGTTTCAACGTTGTTCCAGTTCTGTTTTTCTTTGGAATTCTGGTCACTTTGTCAATGACCAGTGTAAATAGTCAGACTAACAAGCAGATGAGCTGTAAATACAAAACACTAACTACCTCATGAATTACAATGGTCAATATTTAAGAAAAACGTCATTTTATTATAGATTGTGTAAATTATTATGGGGAAACTGCAACGACAACATGCATTAATTCATGTACAAATTATTTGTATGGATGTGTAGACAGCTCAAATAAATGCACTTGTCTTGTTTATATAAATGGTAAGTTTTAATAATATCGTCTTGACACTAATTTGTCTATTTTTTTTCAAAAAAAAAAAAAATTATCTAAATTAATTACAGACTGCGAATATTATGGTCAATATAACTCAAGTCGTTGCCAATTAATGTGTGAGGATGTTAACCGTGATATTGGATGTGCGAGAGAGAGTTTAACTTGTGCATGTCATGATTATCAAAGCCCAATCTAAGTGATTCCCAAGGATGTGCCGTGAGTATTAGTAGGTGTTCTTCAACATATTGAACGTTATATATTTAAAGATAACTGTTACACTGTAGAGCCCCTATTACGGGACTCAGACCAACTCTCTTAGTTTCGGGCATTAACCGTCTTATGTTAGGAGAGCCATTTAGAGCCATTAGACCTGATTCCAACTTGGGTGCCGGGGACAGTTCTCCTGGAACTCCAGGATTTGTAGCTGCGAAAGCGAAGAATACATAGGCAAGACGAATGAATGTTGGCTGAACGATTGTAGAGAATGAAATAGAAGCATGGCATTGCTTAGCCATCGAACCATTGACGTGGGTTATATCATGTTTTGTGAATCAGAGAATGGACCAGAAAGCATTTGCAACAAGGGCTTTTATACCTTGGGCCTGTGTACACCTGTGCAGTGTACCCATGCCCAAGAATCCCTGCCTCAACAGGTATCCATCCACCTGTTCATGGAAGAAGGATGTTGAGTTGTTCTTTGGGATCTTCTTGACCACAAATAAAGGTGGATTAGGAGGAATTGGGTCGCGGGAACCCCAGGGCTACCATTACATGAAGAAGGTGAAATACAGGGTGTCACATAACATTACCTCCAGAAGCTTCTTGTCAGGATATTGTCAATACTTACCCGATGATTCCCAAAACAATTTTTAAAATTAAGAATAAGTCTTTAATATAATTTAAAAAATTAAAAACAAGTTGACTTCATATATGTGGACTTTATCAGACAGATGCAACGCACCGACCAAGGTTTGTAGAGTATGTAAGGTGTGCTGACTACGAAGCTCCGCCCCGACGCCATATGGAAACCTCACTGGCAGTCTCACGTTATCTATTTGTTTATGTTTTGCCATATTTCACAGACTGAAAAAATAACGGTTTGCTGTTTAGCTTGTGGTAAATTTCTTTTTTTTTTTCGATAGATATTTGTTTTTTATGGTATTAATACCTTTTATTGATTTATTTGTTACAACTAGCCGAATTCTGTTATACGTTTTTATACTGTTATACGTTTTTGTTTTCCAGAGGAAACTGTTGCAGTGTGTTACTATCTCCAAAAACAACGCTGTAGTTGCAAAATCATCACTTTAGCGTTTGAGTTTTTTTCCACTTTCCTAAAGATCCGAAAATTAGGAAGCAGTGGATCCAAAAATGTTACAATAAAGATAAATTTAATCCGGAAAATGTCAGAATTTGTAGTAAACACTTTTCAAATGAAGATTTTGAAGATGCTTTGAAGGCAAGAGTTGCCGATTGAGAAACCAATAATTTTGAAAAAACACGTTAGTAAATTTCATTCATTCATTCAATTATTTCGCAAAATTTAAAAAAACACGCGTACTTTATGAAAATGGCATTGTTTTTTCAGATAGCAACACTGCAACAGTTTCCTCTGTACATGTCAACAAAAGCATATAACAGAATTCGGCTAGTTGTAACAAACAAATCAATAAAAGGTATCAATACCATAAAAAAACAAATATCTATCGAAAAAAAAAAAACAAGAAATTTACCGCAAGCTAAACAGAAAACTGTTGTTTTTCAGTCTGTGAAATATAGCAAAACATAAACAAATAGATAACGTGAGACTCCCAGTGACGTTTTAATATGACGTCGCCTTTTGGGGGCGTGGCTGCCTCGTGAAGTCAGCACACCTTACATACTCTACAAACCTTGTGCACCACCAAACAACAGACCTCCTCTACTCGAATGCTGATGTTGTCACCTCCCATTACTTTTAATTCACTATACAAATACATGTATTCCCTATTCATATCAAAGTACAACATTGGCTTTGATATTTATATTATCCACCTGCCACTTGGCTTTCGAGTTGATTGGCAGGTTGAATTGAGTTGAATATGACTAGGGAATACATGTATTTGATTAAGAGCCTAGGTACACCGCCATCTTGATGTTTTGAGCAGACGACAACGAGACAAAGGAGTGTTCTTATATGGTGTTACTAAAACTGCAAGAAATCGCCTCACAATCGCTCAATTAGAATGCAGTAAAGCGCAAAACGCAATAAAAAGTATTGTTCTTCACGTGCTCGATTTATATAATGTTTGAAAAGGTCCTTCTATTTTTAAACAACGTTCAAAGTCGTTCGTTTTTTTAACCCCATGTTAAATCCCATTGGATCAAAAACCGTCCCACAAACATTTGAAAAACTCTCGTTAAAAACGATTTAGAACAATAACAAAATAATTAGCACATATATTCATATAGTGGCTTCACGATGTTTCCTTTTTATAAATTTTAAAAAGGTTCTTCTATTTTTTAATAACGTTTAAAATAGTACGTTTTTTAACTCCATGTTAAGTCCCATAGGAGCAAAACACCGTCCCACAAACATTAGAAGAACTCCCATTAAAATGATTTAGAACAACCAAAAAAATTAGCACGTACTTACACGTGTTTATTGCCCTCAGGATTATTCCTTTTTCTAAATTTTAAAAGGGCTTTCTATTTTTAAATAACATTTAAAATCTTACGTTTTTTTAACTCCATGTTAATTCCCATAGGACCAAAAAAACCGTCATCCAAACATTTGAAGAACTCCCATTAAAAACGACTTAGAACAATCACATAGTAATTAGCACGTGCATTAATCTATTGGCTTCACAATGTTTCCTTTTTATAAGATTAGCACGCGAAATTATTTTTCTATTAATTATTATGTGACTTCGAACCGGGAGAAAAAACCTTAAAAAACCGTTTTTCAATCAACAACGATCGCAGCGCCTACATTCGGAGAAATTTTGAACTAAACGATGTATCTAGCCTCTTAAGGAATTATGGAAATGTGAGGTGATAAAATTGTCAACTTGAGTAGAGGGGTAGACTTTCGTTTTTAGAAATTTAAAATGGTGCTGCTTGATGACTCATAAAAGTAACTTTATTTTTCAGATTTTTTATGATTTTAATAAACTATTTTTAACTTTAAAAATTATTTTGGCAATCTTTGTGTACATCTTGACAATGCCTTTGACAACAATTTTCTGGAGGTAATGGTCTCTTTAATATGTAAATATAATATTTTCAAAATTTTATTTTAACTTTATTGGAAAAACAAAATAAACTAAATTGTAGATCGATCACCCACCACTTTTCAACAACAACGATAATTACTTTCTGGTGTTATTCAAATTTTATGCAGATACTTCATCTGGACAACATGGAATCTAACAACGGAGCAACAATTACAAAACTGTTTCTATTTTATCTTGTCACCAATTTCGATCACTTTTTTTACAGTTTCACTTACCTACATTAGGACCACCTTCCAAACACAGCAGTCGACACCGAGTGGTTGATTTAATTGGCTTCAAACCAACTTCATTTTGGAGTCCAACCCGACCACTTAACACTACCACTTTAAATATAGCTTTTGTTAGAACCTATGTGAAATAAAAATTCGTTCCTTGGATTAGAGCTTTTAACTTTTGAGTCACTTTTACACAACTTCTTCACAGGCTTTTCTTGATTTGTATTATTGCACAACAAAATAAAAGTTAAACAATTTAAATGATGAGTAAAATTTACGTGAAATGTTTGACTTGTTAAAAAAAAAACTTGCAAAAAGAAAGCCTGTACAATGACTTATACATTTACCAAATAAAGAGATAAAATTACATTAAGAGGCGCTATCGGAATGAAGAAAATCCGTATGATGCGATATTCAATATAGCCGTTTAACATGGTGTGTGTTCGGTTTTCATTTAGTTTTTCCTTTCGCGTACAGTGATGTTTGAAACGTAATTTAAAGTACGATAAGCACTCAAATAGTATGTAAATCGACTGACACTTTTTGCAAAACCTAGGTATGATTTCGTTGGTTTTTAAAGAAAGTTTGAAAATAACCTACATGCTAATTTCCATAGAAGAAGAGTTCGTTTCTAATCGACTATGGAAATGAAGCATTAGAGGCTATTTTCAGAATTATTTTAAAAATAAAGAGAACAATAACTTCGTTTTGCAAAAGTATCAGTGTATTCACAGTATATTTGAGGCCTTATTGCACTTTGTTACGTTTTGAAAACAACTTGTCTATGAAAAAAGAGACTGTAAATGAAAACCAAACACATACACCATTCTAAATGGCAATATCAGATTATCATCATCGTAATCTCAGTTTTGTTTTATATCGACTCCTATAGGAAACAAGTATTACTGGAGATGCACTGATGCAGGCGCATCTACTGATTTTCTTCATCCAGCCTCTTAATGTTGCTTTCATTGCAAAATTACTGTTTGTAAAAATAAAAAAAAATAAAGATATGGAGGATGGGTTCAAAAGCAAAGCCCGCCTCAGCGATAGGCTTGGCTAATAGAAGAGCTTGATATTTTTTGTTATTGTTATGCATTTTATTTCAAATAAACTGTAATTGTCTAGTTGTGGTCTTATTTTATTTGTTCAACACGGTTCGAGTTTATGTAATAGAATTTCCATACAAGTGTGTCATCAACGTGTCAGCTAACTTTGCAGTTCGCGAAACTGTTTAGATAAGCAACCAAAGACAGAAAATGTTTTCATTTCTAGGAATATTTTTTACATGTTGACGAATTATTAATTAACATTCAGTTTATTATGAGAAATAGATTGTGACATAATTATTACTTATTTTACAGTTATATACAGTCCTCTCGATAGATTCCGAGGGGGTCCCGGGTTCAAAGCCAGGTTAGAGCATGGTTGTTGTGTTTGTCTTTCATAATTTCTCGGACATTACGGAGTTGACGTGCAGGCAGGACAGCTCGTCATAAAACACATCTTGCCCAATTCCGTGCCTAATGGCCCATCATCATTTCTCATCATTGACAAGTCCACGATTTAAGTGCGTGATTTAAATAAAAAAAATTGGTCACAGCATAAAAATCAAGTGATTTAAATCACATTTTGAAATATTTTTTTTTAGAACTTTTACCGTATTTTTCTTTAAAGTTAATTTATTTCTTTTTTATGCAATATTTAAAGGCGTTTTTTATTTTAAATACAATTTTGAATTATGCTAAATTGCTTGACTCATGTTAAAGACCATTGACTTCAAAAAGGTCCATTTTGCTAGCCACCTTTCGGTTTTTAAATTCATCTTTCAGCTTTAAGAAATATTGAGTGTATTCGTTAATATGTTCTACAGGTATTAATGTAAATTCATGACATTTTGAATTGCCTTGTAGTTGATACAGCCATTCAGGCAACTTTTGAGCCACAAAATTGACTGTGTCTCATGGCATGTTAAACTTTTAAGAATTCCTATGCTCTTGAAATAAATAAAAAATCTGATTTAAAAGCCTAGACACTCCAGCGTGCACGTGCTGCTTGACTCCATAGACGTGCAATGTTAAGTGAATTTGTTGTGTCTAAAACATGGTCTCGATTCTACTGTAATAGCTGCTGTTAGTGCCTTTAGATTGAATTAATAATTCAATAATAATTCCATAATTCAAGTTGCAAACTCATATTCAAAAGAAAAATTAACAGGAACGAATTGATCGTGTTTGTCGAATTTTAGATTCAATCTTGGATTAACAAGCCAAGACTGACAAGCCATAATTGAAGGCATATTTTCTAACCTTTAGGGCCGAGCAAATAAGTTTTCTTGGGCTGTTTTTTTTTCCAGTCTGCATTTGCCATCAATACAATTCGTTTTCTTAGACTTACCACCGATTCAAGAGATCATACTGATTCATATCGGCTGTAATATTTCTTGCTGGTAGTGCTTTTTTTTCGTGCAATCAGTCGTTGGCGATCAATAATCTCAGATTTACATGAGCAAGTTCATAATTCGTTGCGCTTTGAATAATGAATTTAATTGACTATTAAATACTTTCAGTACTAAGAATCTGTTTTAATTTGAATGTTATAAATTATAATAATTATCAGTGCTTTCTAGTATTGTCGCTGAATGTTAGCATATGAATAAAACATGTATTTTTTGTCAGAAATTGTATGTAATTCCAGTGATGCCATATGTTCATTTCTGTGCTGTTTTGTATATAAACACATGGTTTGACATCATTTTCACACTTGTACGAGAACTGATTTCGAACTGTTGTCTCAACATAAACTTTCACAGCTTGGTAAGAACTATGTATATTTATAACTGTAATTTATATCGTTTATTGTATTATCAGGGAATTAACTGTAAAATAACAAAAAAACTAAACAGTATTGGCGTATAATGTTTTCATTAAAAAAAAATTGTTGTAACAGAAAATTAGTCGAAATTTGTGTTGCCAAAATGAAACTTGAAGTATGAGCGAAGTGTTTTTTTTTTTTCTTCCTAAAAACTAACTTGCGCTACAGAAACAATTCTTCAACAAAAATATGTCCTTTTATTTTTTTGATATTTTCTTCTGCTAGTAACATTAGTTTTCCGTTCATTTATTATGCGATTTTTTTAAAATTTTCGTTACGTTTTCAGTATGAAATTGACTTTATAATGAAAAATTTGTGGCTCACCAGGAAAATGCCCGATTGGCTGGTCTGCCCCTGTTTGTGACATCAGAGGTGTTGGCAAAAAAATTACGCTTGTTAAAGGGCAGTCCACACGCAACGTTTTGTACTGTTTTGCCTGCGCAAGCAAAATCTAATAAAGTTAGGATTCTTCAGGCGCATCTGGTGAACGGTGACTGCGACCTGACGACCAGCGACCGGACTGGTTTCAATAGTTCTTTATCTGATCTAGCATCAAATAACACACTTCCTTGCCTCGGTCGCGAGTTGCACAGGTGGAATCATGGCTTGGCGCGATCGCGACTATGGTCACAAAAGACTGCAGTTGCATGAAAAGGAAATTTTTTCATAGCTTCTAGCTTTTAAATAGAAAATTAAAAACTTAGCAGTTCATACACGTAAGATGCTAAGACGCACATCAAAATAAACGAAATATTTTATAAAAAGTAAACAGCTTCCTAGAAATGAACGAAATTTTAAATAAAACTAGAAAACAATTTAAAAAGGAAATCTAATGTGTAATAGCTCTTAGTACGAAATTGTCATTCTGGACTTTAGGTAGTCATTCACGATGAGATCAGTGCTGACGGATCTGGATTGACAGACGAAATCCGTCATTTATCTGTTCATGAATGGGCTACAGAGATCAGATCAATCATTCCTGGTCTGCCAATTAAGTATCTTACAAATCTGATACCAAGAGCGTGCGCAATCGCTTTACAGTGCAAAAGTCGTCAGTAACTGGGGTACTGCTGACAGATTAAAAAAAGAGGCAAACGATCCGTCAGTTATGATCCGTTCATTAATAGCTACAAGTGATGGGACTGTACTGAGAGATCAAGGCCCCATATATCAAAACAATAAGCCCAATGTTTTTTTTAGTGAAAATACTAGTCAATAGTGTGAGCTTTTGACATCAACCAATATTTTATTACCAACCTTTAGATGACATTTTCTACTTTTCGTTTCTTCTCTGAGCAGTACGACACCTGCACAGAGAAGATCCGAGCTGTAGACAGAGCTGGATGGAGATAGATTGTAGTCACTCTTCTGCATGGGGGTGAAATCGATGCAGGAGAGTGGCGGCCATCTCTCTCTCTTCCGGTTGATGCTGATATACATCTTCTCCATCGGTATTCCGACTAGAGAAGATGTTGTAGCTGCTGAGAATCGTATAGCTCCTGCCCTATGAAACCTCCGGCCTCTGAAGAGAAGTTGTTTACATAAACATAGAGACAACGCTACTTCTTGTTACAACACTTTTATTCATTCCTTGTAAGAAGTACAGATACAAGGGTGAATAGTAATATACTAACTGGAAATCCTCAGGCCCATGATTTGGAATGTATCGCAAAAACAGGCAAAGGAAAGAACTGAGGAACAAAGAGGAACATGGTCCTTTTATACCTTGGACCTGTGTACACCTGCGAGGTGTAACCAGGTCCAAGTGACCATGGTCCTTTATGTATCAATCCGCCACTTGGGCATGAGTCAGAAAGGTGAGTCAGAGAGGAGGGAGGGACGGTTGAGAGTTGTTTACCCCCCAGGCTATGGTTTTGGCGGGATCACGATTTACAGGGTGTTACATACCCTCCAACTTTGCTTGGAGTACGTCCTCGTACTCCAGCCAAGGGTGGAAGGTTTTCAAGTTACGCAGCGGGGAGACATGGGTGGCTGAGGACTTACCGTGTACAGAGGTGGTTATGGAAAGGCACTGGCACCGAAGTGTCAGCGCCCTTAAAAATTGGAAAAGGCTGAAAACATAAAACAAAGATAATTAATGCTCGCTGAGTGGCGAGCCGCTATTGAAATCTAAAAAGAAAAGAACAGTTGCAACGTATTTTATTTTTTTATAAATTTTTCGATAATGCCACCCGGATGGGTGGCAACCACATGAGTACATGTGGCGCGCAGCTATCCCTGCTGCGGAGGGTGGGGAGGATCCTGGGTCCATGAACCGTACGGGGGGGTAATCCCGCCGGACCTGGCCTCATCGGTAGCTGGATGCGGCAGACAGCCATTGTCCCTGGTCGTCAGGTAGATCCCGGTGGAAGATATTGAAGATGTCCCGGTCCCCGATAATCTTGCGGGAGGACCGCTTGTTGTACAGTGTAGCCCAAGCGGCGTCCCATAAGACGGCGATTCGGTAACGAGGATCCGGTTCCGGAATGTAGTGACGGCTGGTACGGAACGTCTGTCCAGCTGGCAGTCTAAAGACGGAGTTGACGAAAGCTCCCAAAAGGGCTTCCGTGGCTTCATCGATGGCATCTCCGGCGAAACTGGTGGTTTCAACAATCCGTCTTCTTGGGAAGACGATGGTGATGAGGACACTTGTTAGGCGGGAGAGTCCCACGACATATCGCTCCCGGGGAGGGAGGTCCAGACGGGGAAACCCTTCCTCCAAAGAGAAGTGTCCTACGTAAAGGGTGTTGGCCGAGCGCACTTCGCGCTGCCAAGTGACCCACCGATTGTTGAGCAATCTCTCGCCGGAGGTGGCTGCACGGAACGGATGATCCAGCGGTAACCGCCCCAGAGTAGCCCCGGCATGGGGTACAGTGGGCGGTGCGGCTGGTCGGGCTGGTGTTGGAGCCGCAGGTTCCAAAGAAACTGATGCGCCCGTGATAGGCCTGGCATGGCGCAAGGCGGACCGGGCCATATCGCGGGCCCGCTGACGTAGTCGCTTCGATGCCGACTTCCTGCTCAGCGCCTCCAGTGGCTTGGCACTTCCTGGTGCACGGCCCAGTGCTTCCATGGGGTCACCTCCCTGTCGCATGACGTCTTGCAGAAGGTTTGTGATGGCCTTCTGTTTTTTCAAGAACGCGGCACGCTCTGCGGAAGGTGGCGGCATCAAAGGTGTAGGCGTAGGTTGTCCAGAAGGGCGGCCCGGAGGTGGCGGAGGAGGAGAGCGACGCGGGACCCAAGTAGGAGGGCCCCGAGTTTCATAGCGATGGTCGCGGTCCAGTTGGACTCGGTGATCCTGTAGGTCTTGCCTGACCCTTGGGTCGAAGTTATTACGCGGCGGAGGGCCGCGTCCAGAGGAACCACGTTGTTCCTGCTGACTTCTTCCGTCGGGTCGGCGTCGGGGCGAAAGATGGGAACCACGTGGCGAAGAGCGACGTGGTTGTGGCCGTTGAAGAGAGTCTCGAGAAGAGTGGTGGCCCCTGTAGGACTGTTGAGGCTCCTTGGGGCGAGCCCCAGTGGGAACCTGAACACGAACAGGTTGGGGAACCACCACTATGGAAGGTAGCTTCGGAGTCGGAGTTGGTGTGGCGGCCTCGCTGCGTGGAGGCGTGGCACATCGGGAGGTTGGTGGTGACGATAATGGTGTATGAGGAGGAGGCGGCGGAGTGATTGACGGCACCGGTGAGCAGTGTTGGAAAGGCTCTGGTGGCGTTATGGGTGGAGAAGGAGATGTGGAGAGGCCAGTTGTCAGGGTTGCTGGCGAGTTTGAGGATGGAGGCGATGACGTGGCCGATGACGTAACTGGGGCGGCTTCTTGGAGTCGGGCCTCGATTCGCAGGAGCTCCTCCTTCGGGAGTTGCGCCGTACACGGTAAGCCCAGCTCGACAAGGCGGGCGCAAACCGCACGGAGGTACGCCAGATTGTCCTCCCCTTCCTTTTTATCTCTGGCTGCCTGGCGAAGGGCAGCCTCCCTCTGCATCTTCAAGTGGAGGTCTTCGAGGGGGGAGGGCACAGATCCACCTCCCCCACGCTTCCCTCTTGCTTCAGCTCCACCCGGAATGGGTTGACCAGGCGCGATGCTATCGCGGAACGCCTGGTTAACCCCCCATGCCATTGTATTAATATCGATGCGGTCTTCCTGCTCCTCCCAGTAGTGTTTTGATGTCGTGACGTCGAAGGGGACGATGCTGCTTGGAGCAGCAGGCTTCCCTTCGCGCCCGACATTGGCAGGTCGCTTGAAGCTTGCTTTTAGGCGCTTCTCCCCACGCCGGTGAAAATTCTCCGGTTCGGAGGAGGTGCGGCGCCTATCTATTATGTTTGGCGACTCTCTTCTCGTTACTGGCGCACTGGCGGCGCCCGCCCTTTGTAGCTGGCAGGTAGATTGAGAGAGGGGTTCAGCGGTCCCCGCCGTTCCACTCTCCGTCTCATCTTCACTAGAAGAGGCAGACATCATTCTGCCTCCTCTCCATGAGCCTCTACCTGGCATATTTCTTAAGAGTTAGAAAGTTCTTACTTTTTCAAAAGTCCCGCTGCTGGTGGTTACTTCCAAATAATAACAGAAATCGGTCCCCGATCACTCTGTTATTATTTCAAGAGGTCCAAAGAGTTCTGAAGGCCTGATGCACTGCACGTGAGTTCAAAGGCTTGAAGGTGGTACTCAAGCTTTGGATTGACAACAAAACTGAAGAAGTTCGAAATTAAAATTTGGAACTTGGCACAGAAGTAGATTGAAGATTTGATGATTGAAGAAGATCGAGCATAAAGAGATGAACAAAAACGAGTGCTTCTTTGAAGAGAGCAAATCGAGTGGTAATTGACCAAGTTTGGTCACTTTCTTATTTAATTTTAAAAGTTAGAAGGGCCGGCCCCTTTTAGAATAAGACACCTTACTCTAATTGGTTTCTTCACGACTTTATTTATTGGGGGTGGGGGTTGTCCCACCGACATTAGATGTGAGAGGTGTTGATCTAATTCTTATCAGAGTCGGTCCTGTTTATTATTTTTAGATAAACAAAAGGACTAAGGAATCTCGAGGGAGAAGGGCCGTTATTTTATTTCACACCGAGGTGTGAAGTTGCCCATTAACTTTCTCCCCTTCTTTTCCTTAATGCCTTTTTTTGGAAAGAATAGGTCAGCAAGGTTACTAATGTACCTTGCTGTTTATTATTATTTTTAGGGGGGAGTGGGGCAGGAGTTGGTGTCCCACAATTCGATCTTAATTGAGAGGGTGACAGGTTCTTCAATTTTATTTTTTAATTGAAGGTGTCCGCTCTCACAAAGTCCTCAAAACTGATTTTCTTCCTTTTTTTATTTGTTTATGGCCAGCAGTTTTTGTTGTTTGTTTTTTCTTCTTTGAAGTCCCAGTGCATTGGTCTGGCCCCCAGAGCAATTGTCTCTTTGAAGTTTTCTATCCTTCTACTGTCAACAGCATGGTCAATGACGTCCGTCCATAATAAAGGGGAGCACGGTGTTTTTCTTTTGCTGACCCTTTTATGGCTCTTGATTTTTCTTCTGAACGTCCTTGACTAGCCTTCGGCGTTTTTCCCAGGTGTACCACGTGGTTGACAGTTGTTTGTGAAGGCCACGTGGTTCCGGTGTAGTTTATTGCATGTTTGAAATGGTTGCCAATATGTAAATATTGGCGGCCATGTTGAAAAGTTTAGAAGTGTTTCAAAAATTAAAGTTGTGTGAATTTTGTAGAGTTTTGGGAGTTATTTGAGAGTGTTTAGAGGGGTTGTTGATGCTGTGGGGTTGTTTATTCGTTGGGGGGTTCCTTTTATCCCCTCCCCCACCTCTTGACAACTGTCCTCAGTTGTTTCTTAACACAACAATTCTCAAATTCCTCCCGCTCTTCTATTGTTGATATTTGATGGTTGCTGGTGTTTATTTCCATAGTCATGAAATAAACACTGGTGAATTATTGTTTTATTTTCGTCGCGTTTGGTTTCTTGACAGCGTGGGTGGCCGTTGCTTTCGTCGTCACTTACGGGGTGGAGTTTCGAGGTTTTCCTTAGAGGTGCTGGCAGATTTGCCAGGGGCCTCTACGGAAGTTTCTCCCAGAGCCCATCCGATGTGTGCTTCAATGCATTTTTGTCGGAGTGTGGATTCGAAGAGATCGTCCTCCACGTATACTTTGTTTGTTGTCATGGACACAGCTAAGTGCAGAGCCCGGCCTAGATCTCGGCCTAAGATGGCTTCGTGCCGGCCGGTAATCACTAGTAAGTGCCCTCGCACAGCGTGGGGCCTAGCTGGACCGTCGCGGCGAGTCGCCCCACCACGGTGATCCTTTGGCCTCCCACACCCTGAATGTTGGGTGGGATTAACACAGGCTCGATTTCGAACTTGTGTTCCTGCGCGAGTTCACTGGTGATAACGCTGCCCGTAGCTCCGGTGTCCGCGAGCATCCGTATACTCTTTCCGTTGATCGTGACGGCGATGCGCGGGTTCTTGTCGCTGGCATCATAGTCTCCGACTTCTTGAGGTGAACAGCTGCTTACCAGCTGCTCATACACCGTTGTCATTAGTCTTCGGCAGCAGGAGTGGCCCTTCGTCGGCGATTGGGTTCCGGGAGCCATGATGGCTATTGTTTTATTTTCACGGCACCCAATCTCCTTGACGGATTGTTTAAGGACGTCGAGCGTGTCCTGCCAAACGATTAGATCGTCCGGGGTCCATTTATGTGCAGGAGCCCGGTCGAGCACCTTGACTGGTATATCCTCAGAGTCGTCAGAACTGTCGTTGTCGGGTTTATCAGGAGTAGGCGCTCCGGCGGCTGAGTCTGCTGCTGGAAGAGGAATCCGGCGGATTTGTCCCGCCACTCTTATTAGAGCAAACTCAACGCCGTCTTCGGTGATGATATCCGTTTCAGGCACCTCTCCTTTGATGTCATAGTCGGTAACCGGCTCTCCAAACTGCTTGATTGCAACCTTCTTCTTTGGTTGCCGACACTCACGGACGAAATGCCCCAATTTGCCACAATTATAACACGTCGACTTACTCTTGTCGAACGTGCGAGTGGTCTCTGGTTGGGTGTCCGCTGCAGAGTGTCGGTTTGAATTGGTGGCAGCAGTCTGACTAGGCTTTTTATCATGCCTAGACCGGTGTGTTTTGTCTTTAGGGCTGGCGGCTGCCGCCGGCTCCTGGTCGGTCTTCGATGCTCCTTTACCCGACTGTGAATCAGCTGCGGGTTTTGGTTCCGTCGGCCATTTATCCAAGGACAGCAAGACCACCTCCATATTGAGGACGGCGTTTGCGAAGTCCTTGAACGACGTCGTAGATGCGTGGTGCGCGGCGTTCTGTATGGTGGGATGTAGAGCGCGGCGCAACTGGCTTATACGCAGCTGATCGTCAAGTTGCGGGTAAACTCGGTCGCCGAGTATCATAAACTCCCAGATGAAAGCTTGTGTACTCTCACCTTCCTTCTGGAGCATCTCTGTATACTTTTTCTCCAAGATGGCCAGTTCGTTCGGCTTTCCGAACGTATCTACCATCTGTACTCTCAGTGCTGGCCAAGGAATGTCCTGAAGCTCATACCTCAGTTTACTCAGCCACGTACGGGCGGCCCCAGTGAAACACCCCGTGATGTATTCCTCCTTGTGGTGGTCTTTCCAACCGTACAGGTGTGCCACTTCTTCGAATTCTTCCAGGAAGGGACGGAAACCTGTCAATCCGTTGAATTTTTGGATTGAGTCGGCTGGGTGGCGACCGCTGTATTTCTTATTGAATTCTTCCACGGAGGGTTCTCTGGGGGTTGGTCGATAGATACCATCCTGGACGTTTGGCATTCCAGCCGGCATCAGACCTACCCCTTGCGGTGGAAAACGTGGCGCGTAAACTGAAGTGCCTTGTGTCGCTCCTTGGCTAGGCTGTTGTTCCGGGGGTGTCGAGCGGCGACCGCTACGTGCAACCCGGACAAGCGAGTGAGGAGAATCAGCACGTGTCGTGATCGGTATTTCCGCACGCTCATCTCTGTGACGCGGATCATCTGACTGCCCTTGTTGTTGCCAGTCAGGGTTACGCGGTAGATGACGTGTGTGCGGTGTGTAATGTCTTTCGTAACGATCGTGACGCTCTCTGTAGCCAACATAGGGGGCTGAAGAGGCGTCCGAGTCATCGTCGCGAAGTCGATGTGTGCGTGTTGTCCGCCGTGGTGTAGTCGGTCGATTCGGCGTGAATCGGTCGTCTATGAACTGAGACATACGAGTCGAGAGTGCAGCCACTTGTTGTGACAGGTGGTCAAACTCGGCCCCAGTCGGCCGCGGCGGTGGTGTCACATCAGTAGTCACGGGTACTTCCAACAGATCTTCGTGCGAACCCTGGTGATCAGACAGGGACCCCGTATTGTCGTGTGAGGTAGCCATGATTAATGAAGTGGCTTGTGTAATGTGAATGTGCGGTGATGAACGAGTCCGGCGAAGTCCAAGTCGTTGTGTGCAGCTCCGAGGGTTCTCGAGTACACTCTGAGCTATACTTTTCGGTTCCAGTATGATGGGACTCGTTCAGTTTGTAGGTCGGTGTCGTCACTGTGCGTCGGTAACTTAGTGCTTGTCGGCAACCGACACTATCGTACTCTTATACACTGAGTAACGATAGATTACCTAAGCTTGTGACGTGTATAACGAAGTGGCCGTTCACTCCGTTAGTGTGGTGATGGTTGTATCGTGTTGATCGTGTTCTCAGTTGGGCGTGTGATGAGTTTTGGTTCCCAACTGGTGTAGCGTCGTGAGTTCTTTATTGAGCGTCAGATTTTGGAAGGATCTCTCTCGACACGTGGTATTTGGCGACCACGTGGAGGTTACGAGAATTCCAAAAACCTCAATAAAGAAACAGCAGATGTACAATACAACCTCGAGCGTGGTACACCACCCAATCAAGATTGCACTGCGGAAAGTGAATTAGAAATGGAAGTGTATTGCAGTTGCCTGAAGAAGAGGAAAGCAATACGAAGAGTAAAGCTAGAGCGCGGTGCCCGCACTTTTAGTTTTACTTAGAAACAAGAATGAAGAGTGTGTGTGTGAAGAACACACAAAGAACAAAAAGTTCAAGATGGCTGAACTTTTTAAATGCACAAACAAAGGAGAAGTTCAAGATGGCTGAACTCTCCAAAGAAGCAAGAAAAGAAAGCTGTTTTACTTTGAAAGTTTAAAACTTAGGTGCGGTGCCCGCACATCAAAAGTTTCAATTTAGTTTTATTAAAACAGTAAAACAGTGTAGAAATTGAAGTGTGTTCAACAAGATAAATACTTGGTGAACCAGAAGAAATGTTCAGACTGGAGAAATTTTGAGTCCTCACTGCTGGATGGCTCTGGATGAAAAGACAGAGTCAGTGCCCAGTGAGGGACTATGTTGAGTAGAAGGAAGAAGTCCGTAGGTGGCGCTGAGGTGGCCACTTCCGGTTCAGTTTATTGCAATGTCCAAAAATTGATGATTGAAAAGTTCCTCCGGGGCACGTTTTTATGGTGGCCAGGAGAAAGACACAAAAAGAGAGAAAATTCAAAGAAAAAGAGAAGTTTTCTCTAACAAGAGGAACTCCGCCAGGGGGCGCGTGAGTGCAACCCTCTGGAAGAGAAGAGAAGAGAAGAGAACACAAAAAGATGAGAGAAGGTACAACAATGAGTCACATGGAGCGAAAAACCGCTCCGTTGGCGCTTTTTGAAGAGTGTCCGGTCGATCCAAGATGGCGGCCGGGCTTCAGTGCTGTCCAATGGAGAAAGTTCATGTGATGATGCATTGAGGTGATGATGATGAAGAAATTGAAGAACATGACTTGGGACATAGAGGGTCCCAAGGGAAACACAAGTGTAAAAACAAAGAACAAAGAAAAGGGGGGACAAGAAAGTCCCACGTGGCTAGAAAAAGTGTGTTTTAAGCTTGTAAGCCCCCTAACAATGAAATAGAGCTAGGGAGAATCTTGCTTGAAAATTAAAGATGAAGAGTGAAGATAATAGGACATTTTAAAAGACACACACGTCCTTTAAAAGCCTATTAATAGATGAATAGATTAGTAGATGAGATTTGTTTGCTCATCTCATAATGAGACTGCAAACTCCTCTCGGAGAGTAAGAAGAATTTGTTTAAAGTGTTGCCCACGTGGTGTGGGTTTCACTTTGAAAATTAAAGAAGAGTGAAGGTGACAGTGGGTGATTGTAATGGAAACATGAAATACAAAAACACGGACGGAAACACGTGTGTCCAAACGGTTGTCCACTTTCCGAGTGCTAAGCGGTCAGCAGACAAAAGTTCGTTCCCACGTGTCTCTAAGGACAGGACACAGAATCGCGCGGTCGACACGTGGTGTGTGTAGCCACAAGTCTCTTTCGCGATTCCACAAAAACGGTACCATGCGGTTGGCTTTGACGTGATCGAGGGCCTCCATACATGATCCCAACATAAAAAGGCGCCACGCGGTTGGCTTTGACGCTATCGAGGGCCTCCATACGTGGTTCCAACACAAAGGACGCCGCGCGGTTGGCTTTGACGTGATCGAGGGCCTCCATACGCGGTTTTACAAAGGCGCCACGTGGTCGACTTTGACGCTATCGAGGGTCTCCACACGTGGTTCCAACACAAAGGACGCCGCGCGGTTGACTTTGACGTGATCGAGGGTCTCCATACGCGGTTTTACAGACAGGCGCCACGCGGTTGACTTTGACGCTATCGAGGGTCTCCATACGTGGCTCCAACATAGAAAGGACGGACGAAGCCTCGTGAGGCACAATCACGAGACTTAGGACAAAGGACGGCTTCTGTTTACAGGTCGGAGAAGGCAGATGGAGCTATACCCCGCACCTCCACCAAATGTGAGCTTTTGACATCAACCAATATTTTATTACCAACCTTTAGATGACATTTTCTACTTTTCGTTTCTTCTCTGAGCAGTACGACACCTGCACAGAGAAGATCCGAGCTGTAGAGAGAGCTGGATGGAGATAGATTGTAGTCACTCTTCTGCATGGGGGTGAAATCGATGCAGGAGAGTGGCGGCCATCTCTCTCTCTTCCGGTTGATGCTGATATACATCTTCTCCATCGGTATTCCGACTAGAGAAGATGTTGTAGCTGCTGAGAATCGTATAGCTCCTGCCCTATGAAACCTCCGGCCTCTGAAGAGAAGTTGTTTACATAAACATAGAGACAACGCTACTTCTTGTTACAACACTTTTATTCATTCCTTGTAAGAAGTACAGATACAAGGGTGAATAGTAATATACTAACTGGAAATCCTCAGGCCCATGATTTGGAATGTATCGCAAAAACAGGCAAAGGAAAGAACTGAGGAACAAAGAGGAACATGGTCCTTTTATACCTTGGACCTGTGTACACCTGCGAGGTGTAACCAGGTCCAAGTGACCATGGTCCTTTATGTATCAATCCGCCACTTGGGCATGAGTCAGAAAGGTGAGTCAGAGAGGAGGGAGGGACGGTTGAGAGTTGTTTACCCCCCAGGCTATGGTTTTGGCGGGATCACGATTTACAGGGTGTTACAATAGTAACAACAAAAAATAACATGTACCTGTTTCACAAACAATCTTTGATATACAGTATATGATCTGTCACGTATGATAATATGACAAGTGGTTGTTCCACATTTGGCATGTGTGTTGCTTCAAAACACACCGAACTTTGTGCAATAAACTGATTGCATATGTAGCGTATACCATTACACAAATATATCATAAAAATATATTTGTATACACATGTACTATTATTATCTATTGTTATTTGTGTTTTATGTGATTAGGTGACTCAGATGAGGGGGTGCTATTACTGTTGCATGAGAGCGTGGTATAGGCTTTAATCAACCGGTCTCATTTCTTATGACTGGTACATGACAGGCGCATGCACAACTTGCTAGAAACAAGACTGCCTTAGGGTAGGTTTATACTCCAAACTTTGCTAAGATTCGCAAGCTTTGAAGATCCTAAAAATTAGCTCACCAAAGCTTAGCAGCTTGTTTATACAAACATGTGGTTTTGCAAACTTCACAATATTTTCTAACCTTTATACCCTATAAAACAGATATACAAAACGATAGAACCCTTCCCCTTCTGGAAGCAAAAAAGGTGTGACTTGTTCACCCCATTTGTGTATCCGTTTCATGATTGGTGCTTTGAGTTGCTAAGCTTTGAAAAGGTTGAACAATTTCAAAGCTAGCTTCATGCTCTGGCATAGACAAAAATCTGAAGCTCTGACGTCATTTTTGAAGTTTTGCAGGCTAGTTTGCTGCTTAGCAAGGGAGTATAAACAACCCTTACATTAGCAAATGCTTTTGCTAATCTACTACCCCATGGGGTAGTAGCTAGCTTTCTAGTGACAAAGATGGCAACTACTGTATCCTAATGTACTAGCTGCAGTATACTTGCAGTAGTATTTGGGATAGGATAGTGGATTGTAAGGCATTCTATATTCACTATAACACTATCCTACGGCCACCACCCCATTTTTCACTGGAGTGCCCACTCTGATGCTTACTAGCCCAATGTAAACATGAGGTGGCAAGGCTTTTGAATTTTTACAAAGAGTGGAGGAGACACGAATGACACATTTTTTTGTCAAAATTTAACATTTTTATAGTGTGAGCTTATGCCCACGGACCACGCACGGGGTCATTTTCTTTGTTAGACTGGATTCTCATGAGATGCAAGTGCTAGGCTGTGTTTACACACAAACTATCTTGGTTGTGGGATAGAACAGTTAAACAGGCTCGCGTCTAGGCCTAGTGACGACCCCATTTACAATCCTAATTGAAACCAGGCTTAACTGGTCACCCAGCACTTGTAAGACTTGTTACTTTCAAAATCTACTCTCAAAATCTTAAGTGCTAACTCGGTGCACTATGATTATTGGCCACGTCACGCTACTGCTCTTTTTCCTAACGTTTAGGCTAATTTCTAACCTCTATCTCCCAATTTAAGATGATTTCCATACGTAAGAAAGCTAAGGAAGAGGCTATAAAATATCCTGCTATAGCCATCACTGTAACAGTTTATTTCTGATGAAAACGAATAATACTTCTTCTCATACATTTTTTTAATGAAAACCCAGATCAACGCGGGACATGGCAGCGAGATCGGTAGTGGGTAGGTCGTGGGACATCCACACCAATGCTGCGGAACTGTCAGCGGGTGGTGTGCCCATTGCCTGCCATATGTTGGACGTCCCGCGACCTTCCCACTACCGCTCCCGTGTCTACGTGTTGGTCTGAGAGATCCACTATTCTCGTTTTAATGAAGTTGTTATTTTTTTGCGAAAATCTTATCGGAATGATTACAAACGTTCCCGCAAATGCGGTTAGATCAACGATTAAGTTTAGAAACTTGCGGCATGTGAAATAGAGTCGCAGATTTGTAACCTCGGTGCAATTCTGGGGTATAGCTTTGGACTAACTTTGTAGAACTTTTTCAATTAGGCTTTTTCTTTGAACATATTAAAGTACTATGACGAGCTTCTTCAAAGTGATTTCTGTGTTGTTTCTGGTTGGTGTTTCACTGGCTATGTTGATTGACCGTGTAGATGGCAGTTATTATACGTGTAAGTATTGATTACACAATATCCTATTAATGGTAGCATACAGTATTATTATAATGGTATTTTTTTTTTAAATCTTGATTGATCATAGATTGTGAGTATGTTGGACAGTATCCATCGGAATATTGCGAGGACTACTGTCAATATAATTATTATGACTATGGATGCCAAACGTGGTTTGGTGGTTGCACATGTTATGATTAATTGTGACAACAAGTGATGACAATGGTAATAATCGGATCAATTACATTTTAAATTTACATTCTCAGTGACTACAAAATTTGAAGGTCGTTTAATTTCAGTTTTAGGGGGATTCACTGTTTTTATTGGCATCCTGGACTTCTAAACAAGTGCTTGCAAACTAGAATCGTAAACAACACACACACATTAAGGATCATAAAAACACTTTCATTGTATTCGCGGGAAAATTATTTTACCATGTTTTATATTATGACTTTTTTTTAATTTGACAGCCAAAAAATTGATACGCAGTGGAAACCGTTTAACACGAAATGGAAGGGTCCAAACACATACTATTTTTTTATAATATCGTGATCACGGATTAGGGTGAAAACCCGCAAGAAAGCCACAAAACATAATGCAAATATCGTTTATTAGAAATTATTACATATAACTTTCATTTCAACTTCTATTTAAAAAAAAATAAGTAATTTTGATTCCAGAAAGGAATCGAATTCTGTTAACCCTGACACTGATTTAATTGTATTTTCATATTTAAAAAGGGCTTTTTTTTACAAAGATATTAACTCAAAACGAATTTGAAAAACCAGGCTTTAAATTTATTTCGTATTAGAAGGATTTAAGGTGATTTGTATTACTTTGGACTGAAAAAAGTTTTTTATTTTCGAGTTACCCATTTTGCATTAAACGAATTTAAATATATGAAAAAACCTATCCTAAGTTATCGGAACAAATAGGTACTTCGTGTTTTCTGATTTTTTTGTGTGTTATCAGTCGTTTCGTTTTATCCGTTTTTGTTTTAAACTGTTTCCATATTATTATGCGTGTAAATTTGACCATGATTTACGTAACGACATTTTTTTCGACTAGAAAATTAACTGTGGTTAACTTATTAACTGCGGTCAATTTTTCTAGTGGAAACGAGGTCAGAAAGTTTTGTATAACTTATAGAATTTGTTTAATTTACCGCGGAATAATTAAATGTAGTTGAATTGTTGTCTATCGAAATAAAATAATAAACGTATTTTAGTTTTTTGTTTGTTTTTCGTGATTTATGCCAAAATCATTTATCGCTATATAAAATAAAGTTTAAATTGAAAAAGCAAAATCTCTGACACTCGCAATTGGCAGACACTCTGGATTCTAGCCTCGATACACAGTATGTATATTTGTTCCTGTATGGACAGGTCGCTACAATTTGCTGTAATTTTGAACCTTTATTTAATTAAGGTAATTTCTTGGACGTATACTAAATACAATGAAGAGCTTCAAAGTGTTTTCTGTCAGAATTTTCATTGGCTTCTTATACACTGCCTGTATCAATGGAAAGGGTGGTTGCCTTCAACACTAGACCAGCCCGAATCGGAAAGGAAAATTCCAGATGGAATGAAAACTAAAGAATTGATTAGGTAAACCCACGCTAGGCCCAGACGGTATCGTCCGGGTCTAGAGTGCTAGTTTACCTATTCGAGTTCTTAGTTTTTAAATAGTTTATCTCGCCGCTGCATTTGTAAATTCTTTTATCTTGCACTCTCTTCTGATTCTGTAATCTGCTACAATGCTTTTTGCTATTTTAACACTCTACCGCCATGCCACTGCTAGCCTCCACCTCAAACCCTTGGCGTCGTCCTAGTTAGAATTGTTCCATCTGTGGAATACATCATTCATCCATGCTTAATCGTACACTAATGCTGCGTTTAATCGTGACTTTTCACGATCATCTATTTCTTGAATTTGGTGCAACTTCAATAGATATCTTGGAGGATGGCATCGTGAAATGCACAAAGAAAAAGAAACTCCGACAAGAAGATAGTGCAACAAGAAATATTTTATTTAGCACGTTTTATTCGTTAAAAAAAGCTCGTTTTTGGTAAAGATTCTTCCTGACACGATCATTTTTAAAGCAGTTACACACTTTTCTTTGATAGCATTTATCCGAACCAACTTTTTTGCCACAATCGGTACAGAAATATGCGTTGAGTTTGTATTGGGTCATTCGTTGTTTGGCTTGAGCCATTGCCTCGTACCATTCGGCGGTGTGTTCTACTCTGTAGGCTCCGGTTTGTAAAGCAAGCTTAACACTGTCTGGAAGCTTGGCCTCCCATGGAATTTTGTATTTGTATGCATAACTAGCTGCGCCGATTATATCATTGTATTTAGCCATTTCACAAACTAACTTAATTTGTAATTTTGGAAAAATTGTTACAATTTCAGTAATGATTTCGTCAAATTCACCGATCATCGGTTTATACTTTCTTTTAAGAACATTATACAGCGTTGAGTAGCTTTCAGTTTGCTTTATATTTGGCCAGTATTCGTAGGGCACATTGAATTTCTTAACAAACCGTTTAACGTTTCTGCTCAAGACATCGCATTGTAGACGGTTCTGTTGATTGTTCGGAATATTAAGTTTCTCGATCAAACGTTTGGCTTTACTCTTACGAACGCAGAGGGTGTCTAGGAAACTAACGAATTGTTGTTGCTGTTTCGAGTCGCCTTCAATGTATGCTTCAATCTCGGCATCCATATTCCGAACATATAACGGCAAAAGGATGTCGTTTACTGTAAACTGAGATTGAAGTTTGAATTTTGTCACAGCTCGGCTTACAACATCGTATCGTTTCATTTCGAAAGCATCTTCGATGAAATTTTGATACAAGTCTCGATCGTCGTCTAGTTCAAAGATGTCGCACAGGATTTGCGACACTTTCTCATGTTTTTGATAGAAAGCTAAAGTCAATGCAGTAACTTTCATGTCGTTCGTAAGTTGTTCGCTTGAATTTCTAAGTAATCGTTTCAAGTCATACTTGAAACTGTTGACTAAGAGAAATGTGATAGTGAGTGATTTTGTTTTGCCAACAAAATAGTCTTTACTTGAAGCCACCAAATGCAACAGGGACCAATGCACAGAACTTGTGATGCCATAGATGCTATCGAGAACGTTATTGGCATCATAAAAAGTTTTGTGTTTTTCAAACAATTTTTCGAGATCATCTATGCTTTCCATGGTGATCTTGACGACAGATGCCGGAAATTTGATTCCGAGGTCCGACCAAAATTGCGCGTTACGTTCCAGTGGGCATAACGTTTCCTGATTTTTTGTTTCCCTTTTTCTTTTTAAGCTTTTGTTTTTCGTTTTTGCTTCTGGTTGCGCCGCTTTTGCATTCAAGGTATCTTGCATAGCTTTACTTCTGCAGTCTTCGTTGGGGGGTTCTTGATGGTTACCTTAAAATTAAAATTTACAATATTTTATAAGTAATTTGTGACAGTGGCTCACACTATTTGTCATATTTAAGCAGCGCAAAATGGGGAAAAAGACCATAATGAGAGCTCCTATCAACAAAGATCTCATTTCACCCCATCTCAACCTATGGGATATATTTCATATTTAGATAGAACTAATGGAATGAAAGGCACCGGTGGGACAAATGAGTTTCTGGGATGTATATGACTGGTGCAATTCACGGGACTTGTGGAACCCTAGGGGTTTGTGGAACCCAACGGACTTGTGGATCCCAACGGACTTGTGGAACCCAAGGGGCTTGTGGAACCCAAGGGGCTTGTGGAACCCAACGGACTTGTGGAACCCTAGGGGTTTGTGGAAGCCAACAGACTCGTGGAACCCAAGGGATTAATGGGGCTTGTGTAACCCATGAATAGGTGGGATGGGATGAAACCCAAATGGAACTTGAAGAGATGGAAAGGCCGAAAATCTATTGCTATTTCAGTCTCTTCTATGGTATACATCACCATCCACAAAATGGTCATTTACTCACTTTGTGGTGTTTCCGTTTTTGGTGTGGTGAAAGCCGTAACGTTCAAGCCGAGTTCTCGAGCTCTCATTTGTAGCACTCGATACATGTCGATTAAACAGTACACAGTTGTACCTGAAATTCATTTTCATTTTCATTTCATTAAATATAATTTCAATTTATCGAAAGGACAAATTTCACTGAAAATAACACTCATTATCGCATAGGTTCTTAATAATTGGCAGATACAGTAATGGCGCATTCAAACTAGGCTGGCTTACCAGCTGCTGGTTGGTTGTAGCCCTCTAGCAGCATGGTGTGAACTGCTACCAGCAGCTGCTTTCTCTAGCAGGCTATAAATTTTAACAGTGGCTGGTGAAGTTGAACATGTCCAACTTTGGCAGCTACCAGCTGGTCATGCGACTCCCTTCCTGCTGTTACTAGTGTACTACCAGCTAGTGTGGACCCTTTGTCGCTAGTAGTGGCACTAGTGGGTAGTTGAAACTCCACGGCTTGGGTTGGTTGTTGTTAGATTTTGTGTTTTTGCACGACGGTGATTGGATGACTTGCGCTGCTAATACCAGCAGTGACTGGACAAGTGTGAACACAAAGCAGCCGCTGCTTGCTGCTACGGTTAATAGCCAGCAGTAACCAGCGGCTTGTAAACCAGCCTAGTGTGAATGCGCCTTAATAGTAGACCTGCATGAATAAGCTGGCGGGGATCCAAGTAACGACATCCAAAGTTGGGATTTGAAGTCTTGGGCTTTCTTTTAAGAGTTACTCCGAGGCACAACTCGACGTAATGTCTGAAAGATCGGCCCTTTGGCATTGTATCCTTGTAGTAAGGAAGTATGCTAGGGTTTCTATCCAATATCTGTAAAGTAGTAACAATTTATAAATATATAATTCGTTTTGTACTATCATTCAACATTTCAAAACTTAGTATACGTTGTCACATAATGTTTTAAGATCCAGGTGGTTATTCATCTGATCGGAGGCATTTTTCAGCTCAGTAGCAGTAGCAAGGGTTTCTAAGTTTAACGAAAATCCTAACTTCCGTATTGCTTTATCAGAAAGTAAAATATTTAATTGTCTTAAATATTGTTTTTTATTTCCTTGTCCCATTTTAGATATGTCGATGATGAGGATGTCATTTTCGGTGGCCATTTCGATAGATGCTAGTTGTGGTACTCCTGGCTGCATCTCTGATTGTAATGGCTTTTGATACCATGTAAACTGAATTGCTACAACCGTACTTTTCTGAAAGTTTTTAAAACCAATTTAAAATATAAACAATTTGGTTTAGAGTACTCGTTACATTTAGGCCAGGCGCAAATTACGAAACAATGCAAGCTTGCAACCAGCAACTGTTCCTGGTCACATTACACTAGTGCCAACACTACATTTGCAGACACCAAATTGGTAGTTGGCCACAGTAGTAAGTGGTTGTTTCCTCTGCTGAGCATGGTGAGCCAGCAACCGCTTTCTGTCATGTGATCATTATTTCGTTGCTGGTTGCCTCGCCCCTGCTGTCGCGAGGGATGCGGGTCTCCAGCTACGCCCTGGAACGCAATTGAATACTGCTGAAATTTCAGTCATATTTTTTTTGTTTTTGTGTTTTTCTGGTAATTTTTCACGGGATATAGACACTTGCCCTAAAGACACTAGACCTATGGACATTTGCCCTCAAACCACTTTTTGTTTTCTTTTCATACGGTTTAGTGTCTTTCGGTGGAGTATGTTAAATACGTAGGTTCTGTGCGTCACAAGCGCGCAAAAAACACAGAATGACTTATATTTAGACTATTGATTAGGGCAAATGTTCCATTGGGGCAAATGGTTTTAGGCTACAGATACTGGCAACGGGTAGCTTTCCCCCTTTCAAAAGTCAAATTTATTTTTAAGAAAATTTTTTTGCTTGTGCAGCCCTCCAGAATTTTGCACAATTTAGTCATTTTCAAAGTTAAGAGTTCTCACTTGCCCCCACCCCCTCACCATATGAATGAATCTTGAGGGTGCATCCACTGGGATGTTATCGGATCAATGTTATTCATACCTTTGGTGCAAAATTACCTAGTTACGGCTCTGATTCTTGATATTGCCATTCCTTGGTATGTTTGCACAATGAACAATATGTTCTATGTTCTGAAAGTTCGACCACGTGAGTCGTAACTCAGAACACAAACGGAAAGAAAACAGATACTAAACCTGGATTGTTGAAATTAATTTGATTACCTCAAGAATATTTGCCACTTGTTGGTATTGTTTCTTTTTGGTTACAAGTAAAATGGATCCACTAGTCGGAAAACTTGGTGAGTACTGCTGTAAGTCACACTGTTTTAGCTGTAAGCTCCAGTCTTTATGCGAGAAGAATGGTTGGTAGACCAATTTAACAGATTCTGGTAATGTAGCGTGTTTTGTGAGAAATTTGACAGCATACCGGGCTGCTCTGGTTGCATCGCCGTGCGATTCCAATCGTGCCACCAACTCACGTTGCAGGTCTATGGATTCTTCGACAATGTTCATAACCAAGGAGTCGAAATCTTCATCGACAAGATCTGTCACTGGCTCTCTGTATTTGATATCTAAGAGATGTATAAGCATTTGTCTACGATAAACATTTTTCCACATTTCTTGTGTTTTGTTGCTCATTTCTAGCATTTCTTTAATGACTTGATACTTTTCGACAACTTTAATTTGTATTTGTTGCGATTTCGCTCCTGTCGTTGGAAGGACAACTTTATTCTTCCTTGGTTCCAAGTTGGCATTTGTTGTGGCTGTAACATTTGAGTCTACACTTCCTAAAATTGTCTTCACTCTGCCAGGAATTTTATTTTGCGGTAGTTTGAGTTCGACTGCATAACGAGCCGCTTCGTCGATATCGTTACGCTCGACCATTTCACGAACTAGCTTCACTTTTAAATCTGGATAAATGGTGACAAGATTTTTCACTTCCTTTTCAAAGCGTTTGTTAGTGATAACATTTTTCACGTATTTTTTCGACAGAAGACTAAATAGTTTATCATAATATTTTTGACGCTGCATGTTTGGCCAATATTTTTCCGAAACTTGGAACCGTTTTGCTATTACTTCAACATCTTTGCGCAAACGTTTGATTTGATCATACGTAACGTTTAGTTTCACGATCAAATTTTTAGCCTTTTTCTTAGAAACGTAAAGTTTGTCTAAGAAGGAAACTAGCTGTTGTTGCTGTTGCAAGTCGCCATCCAGAAATTCATGTATTTCTTCGAACTTTGTCAGAAGAAGTAACGGCAACAAGATTTCGGCTGGAGTAAAATGGGACTGGAGACTGAATCGTTTCACGGTACGGATCGCAGTATCGTACCGTGTTGCCTCAATTTCTTTCTTAATAAAAGGAAGAAAAACTGCCGGACAATCGGAAAGCTGAAAGATATCGAACAGCATTTCAGTTTCTGCTTTCTGCTTTTGTTCGAAAGCCAACAACAATGCTGCCTCTTTGATGTCATTCGAAGGCGCCACGGATCGTGCAACATATTTGCGAAGTCCTTTCTGTAAAAAAGAGATGTTTTTGGCTCGAGCTTGTACTGGACTTGTTGCCACAAGATGTAGAATTGACCAATAGAGTTTATCGCTTTGGCAGACACCATCATTGTCGCAACCTTTGCAGAATTCGACCAGAGCTGCAAAATGTTTAAGGAAATTGTTGTGAAGGTTGTGTAACCAATCTTTGACGCGTTTTACGATTAAAAATGGAACCTCGATTCCGCGTTCAAGCCAACTTTTTATTTGAATGTTTTCTAGACTGGAAACGTATCCAGAATTGGAAATTTTTTCATTGTTTGATGTTTCGTTAATGTTTTTGGAAGGTGTTTTTGTTTTCTGTTTCTGTGTGGCTGGCACACGGTGTTTTTTATTTCTACGGTTGATTGTTGCACTGAATTTACTGACCATGTTTTAAGGTTGTTCTCGTGTTCTTTTAGTTTTATTTTTTTGGCACAGTTCTTTAGCTTAATATGATTTTTCTTCAGATGAACTATATTTGCTTTGAATTATTTGTATCTAAATCAATGTGGCCGCCTTCTTCTCCTCTGACGTTATGTAGGAGGCGTTTGAAAATGTCATACAAATATGTTTAAGTGGTCACTTGGGCTCTTGAAGGACTGACAACTAAAATTGTTAAGTCTTGATGTCGCAGCAGGTAAATGGCTGATCGGATTATTGAGCTAGATTATGGGTACCGGTAATGCATCTTAACTGATTCATAAATGGTTGCACCTACAACCACTGGCATATTAAGATATGATTCGAGTCCAAAGTATAAGTATGCGAACTTTTCCGTTAGCTTTTTAAAAGTATCTACAAGAAAAATCAAAAATAAAACAGTTTCAGTCAGTAACTGGATTCATTTAAATCACATGATTTAAGTCAATGAGGCTTATATATTTACATGACACTACTTATCACGATTGAAGTGTGTATATATGGCCTCCTATGCAGGCTCCACACCTAATGCATACGAGATTTCAAAAATACGAGACAAATTGAAAATAAAAAGGGGTATGGAGCCTGCATTAGAGGAAGACATGTATCGATACTTCTACAAGGATAAGTAGTGCTGTGTAATAAGCCTCGATGATTTAAAGAGCTATTTATACCTGTCTCATGGTAAGAAGAATGATAACAAAAGAATGAAAGAATCCTATTGTTTAAACTGTTGAGCATGGGCGGCCCCGTCCGTGGTTGTTACCTGTTGTGGAGTGTTGCAGTGACATCTTGTCACAGACAAAAGGTACAGTCAGGGGTGCCCACAGGGTGGGGGTAGTCTGGTGAGCAACTCGCCATTTGCCTTTTTGGAGGGTGATTGAAATTTTGTATTAAAATATTTTTATAATAATCACAATGAGCGAAAATCCAAATTTATTATTTAATTTATATTTTAAAAGAAAGTAGTGTTTCAGCCACTGTTATACGTCATATTACAAGTGCAGTTTTCTTACTGCTCGCTACGCTCGCCGGAATTGATAGCAAGTGTATACTTTAAAATAATTGCTCGCTCGCTATGCTCGTGAAATAGGGAAAATATTCATGTTTTCCAAAGTTTAAAGACTTTGTTTCAAACACATCTTATGGCCAATTGAAATTATATTTGCAAAGTTATAAAAAAAACGGGGGGGGGGGGGGGTGAATTCGCCACTGGCTTCCGGCGGGGGGGGGGGGGAACCCCTGGGTTCAGTTATTTTCATTTAAGAGCCTAGACACTCCAACGTTCAGTTGCTACCTGACTCTAGAGACGCAATGTTAAGCTAAATTTGATGTTTTCAGAAACATGGTTTCGATTCTTAGCTATCTTAGTGTCTTTAAGTTTATTTTGTTAAAGATAATTAACATTAATCTCTTCTTGACTGTTGTGGCCAGGTATTAACTGTGTTTTTTTTTGTTGCAATATTCAAAGGCGTTTCTTATTTTATACAATTTTGAATGGTGATAATTTGCTTGACCCATGTTAAAGACTTCAGGAGGGTCCATTTTGCTGGCCACCTATCAGTTCTTTAGAATCATCTTTCAGCTTTATGAAAATTTGGGTTTATTCTTTAATACGTTCTACGGGTAATTAATTAAATTCATGACGTTTCGAATTGCCGTTTAGTTGCTACAGCCATTTGAGCTTTTTAAAAAAGTTCTTAACAAAATACAAACTACCATAGTAATATAAATAATAATAATAATATCATAATTGGAAGTTTTTGTTTTAATTTTGCTATATGTAAGCCTAATACAAAAATCGAGTCACATCTGTCACGAACTGAACAATAGGTGTTGCAGTTGCAAAGCAGCAACATCTCTGGGGCCGTCCAAGCCAGCTGGTGAAAACGTTTGATATCATCCGTATTCTTATCAATCCTAATTTCTAAATTTTACATCAATTCTTATGTTGTCACAAAGTTCTTCTTAACAAGATTTTTAATATCAAAAACCTTTTTTTTAAAGTTTATAAGTATTAGTTGTAATATAAATTGTATCACCTTTCAACCAACCAATTCATGTCCGAATTTATTCATTTATTTTTTCATATCTGAATTTGTTTTTAAAAAAATCAAGATTTAAATAAAAGATAGAAAAAAAAATCGTGTTTTTAATTATTTTGATAATTATTATGATAATTGAAAAAGTAGACAAATAAATTCACATTTATGTTTATATTTTTGAAAAAAAAAAGTCTTTTGGAAAATTTGAAATTTTCGTTTTTATTTCAAGTTTATCAGAAATATTGTGACCGGTACATAAAATTCATATTTTTAAAATTATGTGTATAGTTACATACCTAATTATGCAGTAGATCGCAAAACTCACATAATTACAGAAGATTATAACGACCATTTCGTTTTATAATGCATAAAATTTTATTTTATTTCCAAAAGTGTATTCGAAGTTTAAATCTAAAACTGTTATTGTTTTTAGTGTTTACTCCTTTTTTAAATAATATTATGACAGTTAGATTATTTTATCTTTATCGATAAGATATTCTATTTTGACATTGTTGATAAATGCAACAAACATTTCTGAAAATTAACTATTTTTAATGGAGATATCTCGTATAAAGTTATTTTTTTTTACTTAAAAACAAGGCTGTTTTCAAGACTTTTGTGGCCCCTGGCACATGTTCAGATTGGGGCCTCGACCCCAACTTACATATAAATATACACACATTTTGGCATGTATTATTTGAACAAAACTGTGAGAGGCCCCAGTTCAAGTGTAGGCCCTGGGCCCTGGCCGTACAGGCCCTTCCATTAAGTTAGCACTGCCTACATATATTTCATAAAACTCTGCTATGTTTCAGCTCAACGTTTTAGTTGGTAAAATGAGAGTGAACTGATTGGCCTAAAATAATGCCTCTTGTTTGTGAGCTTTATGAATGTATTCTAGAACGCATAGGTTTCTTGTATTTGTTTGAACTTTGGATGCAATCGGAAACTAAAGACATTTTTTATGCTGGAAAGAATCCTATAGTTGAGTGGAGAGTGTTCCACCTTCTAGACAATTTTTTAAAAAGCACAGATTTTTCGGTATTTTAATTTTCTCAAGAAAGAATGTGGATTAGATGTTTGCTTTCTTGAGAAGGTTAAGTGGTTCTCGGGCACGTTTTCTATACAGACAGACACCCCTCATGTTGTCAGGGCCGCAGCTATTAATTTGGATTTTGGTTTGGAACTAGCATTTGGCTTTGATTCATTTTTTCAAATTATAAATTTTTTTAGAGCTTTTATAGCATTTAAATGTTTTTCTAATTTTTGCCTTTTTTAAGAAAAAAAGCCAAAGAGCCTGTAGACTTGGTTTTTGGCCCATTTTTCTGAATCCTTGTGCTTTTCCAGCTTTTTGGGGCTTCTGGGGCAAGCACTCCTGATGTTTTCAGACGTTATTTCAAAGGTGTGCAATTGTACGCTGTATTTTGGTACTCGATTGCACCCAGCCTGCCAGCCAGTATCAACACGATTAGGCTAGACTAATTAAACAGACAGTTATTTGCCATACTGTTTATTTAAAGTTTATTGACAATTATAATTATTTGATAGGCATATTTGTTATGTTTTCTCATAGGTATTGTATTTACATAGACACTATATATTTTATTGACAATTGTTAGTGTATAGTTGCCGCGCAGTAAGCTAAAGCTTGTGACGTCAGAGGGGTTGACAAAAAATTATTTTTGTGTCATTTTGTCTGATAAAAGAATGCGGTAACAAATTAATGCACGAACCCTTTTGTTTAAACAAGGTGATGAGCTAGATATGACTATACTGTCATAAGACTGTCTTACGTTGAATCACTTATAAAGCACTGTGTTTGTGTATTTCATTGAGTTGTATTATAACATGTAACGCAGAAGGAATTTAGCTCAAAGTAGAGGTGACGCCCTCATTTGAACATGCTGACACCTGGCACGGAATGCTCCATAGGCAGAGCTTTTTGTTGAGCTACCTCTATAAGGCCCACTTCACACGGACAACTTTGTGTCGCCACATAAAACGACTTATCGTTGCTTGGACGACCATTTATTGCCTAGGTGGGTGTTCACATTAGCCACTGCGACCGTTATTTTTGCGCAGTAAATTAAAGGCCAACGGTGTTTGAATCGAGCCACAAGTGGCGAACACTACCTATTTTTTAATGGTGATCAAGTTCATACCAGTGGAAATGCAATAACAAGATTCCATTGTTTTCAGTGTCAACCACTAATTGGTGGTACTCTGTAGCAACAAGTAGTAGTCCATGTGAAGATGTCCAAAGAAGTAATTATGGTTGCGCATTTATTTCCTGTTGATGTTTCTTTCCCTGGACCACGTCCCGCATCAAGCGGCGACACAGCAACCATGCTCCAACCGGTATTCGAACCTGGGACCCCCCCCCTCCCAGTACCACAAGCGGAGGCAATCTCTATTCAGCCACCGGGGCGTTGGCAACTTGCTTCTGTAAATAAAATATCCAAGAAGGAATTGTATGGGTTTTAAACCCACATAGAAACTGGATAATAAATGTAAATGTATAGCATATTTGCAAATAATGGAATGCCTTCCAATTTATTGTATACAAACTTAGTCAAAGATTTAACTTGGAATAAAATTAAATTTTAATTCAATCATGTGGACACATATTTGGCCAATCAATAACAAGCACACTTGTCTGGACTTGATCCTTCTTGGCATGCATAGGAAAAACTAGTTGCGCCACCAAATACTGCCTCTTCAAGTACTGCCCTGGCACAAACCTGGTCACAGTGGTCGGTCCACATTGCTCCTGGAATCGTGCATTCTATGAATTGACAACCATTGTAAAAGATTTATCAGATTTTTTTTTAACACGAAATTTTTTTTTTTTTTTTCTTCTGACGTTTCCAGACTGGAAGGGTAGTTTGGGTGTATTTTTTTAATGGCGATAATACAGTAGAAATTAATAGATTTGTACAATGCAGAACGTCGAAAAATATTCTGGTCCCTTTAATTTTGTGTTAAACATTTTTCACTTCGGTCGCGGTTCTGTGTTGTGCAAATCAACTGATTTCCATTGTATTTACACCATGAAAAAAATACACCAAATTACCATATAGAAAGCCTGGAAAACGTAAGGGGAAAACTAAAATTAATATTTTGTAGGGAGCCGTATAAAACATATATCACCATCTATAATAAATGAATACACTTACTATCAGTAACCGCTCCATCGGTGCTGTAGAAAGACATTATGAACACCAAGAACATTAGACTAATTATTAAATATACTTTCATACTTGCCATCATAATTTGATGATTTTTCTGGAAAATAATAAATCTTTAAACAATTTTCTGTAATAATAGAAACAGTTGAGAGAAAACTCAATGACTTATGTGTGATTTAATAATTCGGAATGATAAGCTTATATACGAATAATTTAACATCTGGTTGCATTGAAGAAATACTTATGGTAAACATATACACACACACATTCGGAATGACAGACAAAATAAAAAAAAGACAATTAAATATATGATTGAGTATCTTTTTATGTACCGGCCGTGCAAACTGCCAGTTGGCAGTCAAGTATTTATGAACTTTTACAACAGTAAAATGAGTATTATAATAAGCAGATAACACTTTTTGAGATTACATTTTGTGAAATGGAAACCACAATTTCTATAGTTGTTTCGCCATAAGATGAGGCTGACAATTGACAATTTAGGAATGTGTCACATTTCATAAATTGGCGTTAATACGGCTAACTTCCAACTCTTGCGTTCATCCCGGTTAGAATTTTTTTTTTTTTTTTTTAAAAAAAAAGTAGTCACAGGTGGAACACACCGTATAAAACTCACATGTTTTCACTGATATTGCTGTAATGTTTAAGGTCATATTACTTTCATTTGTTTTGTATACCACATGAATAACAAATACAAATACAAATTTACAAACAAGAAATGCCATGATTAGAGTGGCAATTATTTGAAGGTTGAAGAAAACTGAACTGAAATTGTTAGGACTTCAGTTTATTATAAAATTAGCTAGCTTAGAGTTGATTTTTTTTATTAATTTATTCAACCATTTAATTATTTATGTAACAGTGCAGAGTTCCTATTATGGGGCTCTAGCCTAGATCATCTTAGCTTGGGAACGGATACCGCCTTACGCTGAGAGAGTGTATGATTTAGACCTGATTCCGAATGGTGTCGGGGTCGTTCTCTATGGCGAGACGAATGCAGGTTGACGATGTTACTGATTTAATGCACACAATCATTAAAGTACACTAAAAAGGGAAGAGTTACAAAGTGTGGCGTTGCTTAGCCACCGGACCATTGAATGAGTTATTTCATTTTTCGATATCAGAGAATGGACCCCGAATCAATCAAGACATGGACCTTTATACCTAGGGAGTGTGTGCGCCTCCACAGTTGCACCCATGCCCTAGGGACTATGTCTTGATGGGTATCCATCCGCCGATACCGGAACAAGGATGTGACTTACACTTTGGGGTCTTAGATGGTGAGGGAAAAGGGATGAAATGTGGCACTTGAAATACAAGGAACCTCAAGGCTATGACTTTAAAGGGAAGGTGTAATACAGGGTATTACATTTATTTGTAGTTGTAGGTTTGGTCAAAAATTGTCAACAGGACTAAAATGTTAGAAGAAAAAAAAACACAAAGTAGATTTCTTATTAAGTTAGATTGTAGCTGTGTGAAGCAGCATGGTTAATTCTTTGTGTTGGCTTGTTAGAGGCTATAAATTAATGCTAACTAGCGACCACAATATTTTCCATGACCCTATTTAGTTGAGAGCTAAAACAGAGCACATCGTGTTAAAAAAACTAAGGATTTCTATACTGGCGTGAAACTTTTGATGGTGAATGTTGAAAAAATGATAAAATTTTACAATTCCAAGGGATGCTGTGAATCCTTGAGAAAGTTTCCTTGTGTGTTAGAACTCTTATGCAATTGGCGCATTGTTTCGTATATAGTGTTAATTGTATGCTGTATTTTGGTACTCGAATGCACCCAGCCTGCCAGCCAGTATCAACACGACAATAGGCTAGACAGTAATTTAACAGACAGTAATTTGCCATACTGTTTATTTCAAGTTTATTATAAGTTTATTATTGACAATTATAATTATTTGATTATTTGATAGGCCTATTTGTTATGTCGTCTCGTAGGTACTGCATGTATTTACATAAACACTCCAAGAACAAAATTCTGTTAAAGCTTGTGATGTCAGAGCTACCGGCACTGATATTTGTGCACCACAACGACGAACGGTGTTCGAATCTAGCCACAAGTGGCGAACATTGCCTGTTTGTCAATGGTGATCAAGGTGATACCAGTTGGATGCAGTGACAACATTCTATTGTTTTCAGTGGCGGTTCATGTAAAACAAGCAGCATCAACCACTAAGCTGATTCACACTAGGCTGGTTTACAAGCCGCTGGTTGCTGCTGGCTATTAGCAGCAACAGCATGCAGCGGCAGCTTTCGGTTCACACTTGTCCAGTCACTGCTGGTATTAGCAGCGCAAGTCATCCAATCACCGTCTTGCAAAAACACAAAATCTAACAACAACCAACCCAAGCAGTGGAGTTTCAAGGGCCCACTAGTGCCACTACTAGCAACAAAGGGTTCACACTAGCTGGTAGCACACTGGTAGCAGCAGGAAGGGAGTCACATGACCACCTGGTAGCTGCTAAAGTTGGACATGTTCAACTTCAACAGTCGTTGTTAAAATCAGCAGTCTGCTGGAGAAAGCAGCTGCTGGTAGCAGTTCACACTATCCTGCTACAGGGCTAAAAGCAAACAGCAACCAGCAGCTGGTAAACCAGCCTAATGTGAATGCGCCATAAGTGGCGGTATGTTATGGCAAAAAGTAGTGTGTGTGAAGCTTTCCAAAGAAGTAATTATTGTTGCGCATTTATTTCCTACTGCTGCTTCTTTTCATGCACCACGTCCTGCACCAAGCGGGGTCGGTCAAATGATGATGATGCATTATGAATGATGCGACATACGTACGAGTCGGATTTGTCAAAATACATTTTATGACCGGCTGCTCTATCTGATGCCCAGATCCGCTTTATCCATAAAGCCGTGTAGGCACAGTGCCTAGGGCCTATGCACTTTTTAGGGCCTACGATATTTCACTTGAAAAAATAATACATAAAAAACGAATGAAAAATTCAAAATAAAAAACTGGACATTTTAATTTAAGACATTTATTTGGATATTTGAATGATTTAACACAAGACAAAGTGGTGTAGTAGGTACTTTCAATTTACTGTTTAAGTTCACTTTGCGACATTTTTTTGCATAAATTATTTTGTATTTTACCAGTTTCATTTTTGTGAAGCTCTCCTTCTGCACTTTTGTATCAGAAAAGGTCGAGGTGTTTATGGTGCATTGCAATTTATGAGTACTTTTAAGTGTTTGCAAACAATAAAATCATCATATAAATAAGTAAAAATTTCGGACAAGGGTCTCTAAAAATAAAAGTGCCTAGGGCCTACGAGTGGAGGCCATCGCCAATCAGCCATATGTCAACTGTTGGCAACTTGCTTGTGTACATAAAATATCAAGAAAGGAATTTTGTGGGCTTTAAACCGTTCTAGAAACTAGATAATAAATGTAAATTTATGGCATATTTGCAAATAATGGAATGCTTTCACAATCCTTCTAATTTATTGTGTACACGGTTAGTCATTGGATTTAACTTTAAATAAAATTAGATTCTAATTTATCAATTGGACATATATTTGACCAATCAATTTGAAAAGAACATGTTTCGGAGTAAATGAAAGTGACCATTTCATAATTATAGACGCACTGATAAACTTTTCACTTTTATTAGTTATTGTGATAAAAATAACATGCTGAACACAACAGTACCATTATAATTATGGTCAGGGGTTTTGATGATTTTTCACAAAAATGAAGTAAACGGAACAAAATTGAAAATTCTAATGTAGCCATCCAAGAAGGCCATCTAAAGCTGTGTATACTGGTTCATTTTCACGATTCTAGAGTGTGTAGTTTCCGAGAAGATTCGTTCACAAAGGGAGAAATTCAGCCCTTAGCAAATTATGATGTTAGGTAACATTTACAGTTGTATTGACTTGATCCTTCTTGGCATGCGTGATCTAAACCAACTAATCCACCCAATTCTGTTGCCTCAAGTATTACACCGACACAAATGTTGTCACAGTTTTGGGTCCACGTTTCTCCTTGTTGCGTGCATTCTATGAAATTGACAAAAAAAAAAGTCATTGATATTTTCTTGTTAAAGATTTATCAGGTAAAAATGAGATTAACTTTTAAAGGCTGGAAGGGTAATTTGATGTATTTATTCACCGGTGAAAATACAATAGAGATTAGTAGGTTCGTCGTACAACGTAGTACCGCGCTGAAGCTTTCAAATACTGCGGAAAAAGGTAACAAGAAATATAAGTGACCAGAATCTTTTTTTGTGTGTTTAGATCATTTATGAACAAATGATTCTTTTGTCTTTCAGGAGCATTTAGAAACAAGAAGGGTAGCTCAATCATTTCAGGATATTTTCATCTTGGACGATATCTTACAAAACTAACTTATAGACGGAAATTTGAAAATATCCTCTGCATAAAAAGTTGGGTTATTTTCAAATCGCACATAAAAAGCTTATTTTGAAAGATAACAACATGAAAGTATACCATAAATTGAACCAACTATCTTTCTAGTTTTGAAAACACATTCGAATTTGTCTTAATTTTGTACCTGAAAGACAGAATTATCAGATTTCTTAAATCATCTTTAACAAAAAATGTTCTGGTTTTTTCAATTTTTTGTTAAACTTTCTCCCCTTCAGTCGTGGTACTATGTTGTACAAAATACAAATCTACTGATTTCCATTGTATTTTCAGTATGAAAAAATACACCAAATTATTCTAGAAACCCAGGAAAACTTCAGGGAAAAACTAAAATTTATATTTTGTAGGGATGTATCACCTTTCGTAATAAATTAGTACACTTACTATTAGTAACCGCTCCATCTGTGCTGTAGAAACACATCATGAACACAAAGAACATTAGACTAATTATTAAGTATATATACTTTCAAACTAGCCATTATAAATTGGTATTATTTTCGAAAGTTATAAATCTTCAGCAATTTTCTGTAATATAGAAACAGTTGAGAGAGAACTCAATAATTTATGTGTGGTTAATAATTCGCAATGATAAGCTTATATACGAATAATTTAGCAATTGCTTGCGTGATTAGGTGAGGATGATTGACAAAGACAAGTGTTTTTTTTTTAAGATTTATTATAAAGACCATTGAAAAGCAGTGCTTTTAGCATTTATATACAGACACGCACACAAAATATTGAAACTGTTTTAATTGTCTTTTCTACCTTTGACAAGTATATGATTGAGCAGCTTTTTTGTGTACAGTGCATCTGTATTAACAATTTGCCAGTTGGCAATCAATTATATATTTCATTGGTAACTTACGTAGCTATAAAGCGGCAGTCACACTAGGCTGGTTTTCAAGCTGCTGGTTGCTGCTGGCTATTATAATTATCAATATCTCTTCCAATTGCTCTTATCTCCACTTATATTTCTACATCTCGTTATGGAAAGAACCTTGAATCTGTTTTACAACACACTGTGTTTGTGTATTCTTTGAAATGTAGTAAAATGTGTAACTGAGTGTGAATTTAGCTTGAAAATAGAGATGGCGCTATCATTTGGACATCCTAAGCCCTTGCACGGAATTCTTCATAGGCAGAGCTTTAACTTGAGCTATCTATATAAGGCTCGCAACACACGGGCTACTTTGTGTCGCCACATAAAATGGCGTAACATAGGTTACCATATCCTGCTAACAAGAAAGGAGGACACCTAAAAAATCTCGAGCACGGAAAATGATTTATTTTAATTTTTTTTTTAATTTTACGGTATTTACTTTGTAAACTGTGATGTTGTCACTTTTTTGTTCTTTTGCTTATTTATGTGCTGCCATTTTTTAATCAATTACAAAAACTTATGTTGTGTAAGTTTAAAAAAAAGTAGTAGTAATGAAAAAGAAAGAAAAAGACAAAAACTCGGACATTTTTTTTATTTTCAAAAATCCGCACGGACAAAAATTTAAGGATCAAAAAGAGGACATGTCTGGGATAGGGGGTGATTACACGAGACACCAATACTGTTATTTGTGCGCCACAGACTCACAGTGGCAAACACTGCCTGCTTGTCAATGGTGATCAATGTCATACCAGTGGAATGCAATGACGACATTCTATTGTTTTCTGTGGGGGTTCGTATGAAGCAAGCAGCGTCAACCACTAAGTGGTAGTATGATATGGCAACAAGTAGTCCATGTGAAGCTGTCCAAACATGTAATTATGATTGCGCATTTATTTGCTGTTTCTTTTCATGCACCACGTCCCGCACTGAGTGGGGTCGGTTAAAGGATGATGATGATGATTCATTGATGAATGATGAAAGATGCGACATACGACTCGGATTTGGCGAAATGTGTTTTACAAAAGGCTGCCGAGCCTGATGGAAACGCGGCAATGCCGAAGGATTATGAAAGACAACACAACAACCATGCCCCAGTCGGGATTTAAAACCCGGGACCCCTTACCCAACACCACAAATGGAGGCTATTTCCATTCAGCCACCGGGGTGTTGGCAACTTGCTTTTGTAAATAAAATAATCAGAAAGGAGTTTTGTGGGATTGAAATAATGGAATGCCTTCCAATTTATTGTATACAAACTTAGTCAAAGATTTACCTTTGAATAACATTCTATTTTAATTCAATCGAATGGACACATACAGTATATTTGACCAATCAATGGTGACAACTACAGATGGGTGGATCTGATCCTTCTTGGCATGCATATTTCAAACCAAATATATGAGCGGTTAGGGAATCGTCACAAGAATCCTGGCAGTATTGTGTCCACGTTTCTCCTGAACCCGTGCAGTCTATGGATTGACAAACAAACTACATTAAAGTCATTGATATCTTCTTGTTAAAGATTTATCAGGTCAATATGATATTAAATACGTTTTTATTATTTTAAACACGAAATTTGTTTTTCTCTGACTTTTCCAGGTTAGAAGGGTAATTTGATGTATTTTTTCAATGTTTGCAACATTAGAAATAAAAATACAATAGAAATTAATTGATGTGTACAGTGTATGTGCAACACAGTTATGCGCTGAAGCTTTAAAATGCTGTGGAAAACGTTTAACACGAAATAGAAGTGAACAGAATATTTTTTCGTGTTTATATTGATGGTGTATGAACAGGTGATTCTTCTGTCTTTTGAGAACAAAATTTGGAAAAACTAGAAAGTGTTTTAGAAACAAGAAGGGCAGATCAATCATTTAAGATATTTTCATGTTGCTATCTTACAAGATAAACTTTTATTACGAAAATTAGAACATATCCTCTACTTAAACAGTTGGATTATTTTCAAATTCGCGTAAAAAGCTTATTTTGAAAGATATCAACATGAAAATACCATTAATTGATCAAACTACCCTTTTAGCTTTGAAAACATTCAGTTTTCTCTTAATTTTGCACCTGAAAGACAGAATAATGAGATTTCGAAAAACAGCTGTTCACAAATCATATTAACAGAAGAAAAAAAAAATGGTTCCTTCAATTTTGTGTGAAATTTTTTCACTTCTCTCGCGGTTCTGTGTTGTACAAATCTACTTAGACCTATTTCCATTGTTTATCTTCACCATGAAAAAATATACCACACTACCCTACAAAACCTGGAAAACTTCAAGGAAAAACTAAAATTTATATTTCGTAGGGAACCATCTAAAAACGTAAATGAATGAATAAACACTTACGACCAGTATCCGCTCCATCTGTGCTCAGGAAACACATCACGAACACCAAGAATATTAGACTAATTCTTAAATATGCTTTGAAACTAGCCATCATAAATTGGTATTATTTTAAAAAACAAATCTTTAACAATTTTCTGTAATATAGATACAATTGAGAGAAAACTCAATTAATGATTTATGTGTTGGAATACAGAATGAGAAGCTTATATACGAATAATTTAGCATGTGGGTTGCGTGGGTAGGTGAGGATGATTAATAAAGACAAGTGTTTCTTTTAAGATTTATTATAAAGATCATTGAAAAGCAGTGCTTTTAGCACGCACACAAAATATTGAAACTTTTTTAATTTTCTTTTCTACCTTTGACAAATATTATTGAACAGCTTTTCTGTGTACAATGCATTGGTATTAACAATTTGCCAGTTGGCATTCAATTATATATTTCATTGGCAACTTAGGTAACTATAGGAACTGGCTGGAACCAGCCCTTTTTTTTGCAAGTTGTGTAACACCCAGTAACTCCCAATCCACCAAAACCATAGCCTGGGGGGGGGGGTTAACAACTCCTGCTTGTCCCTCCCTCCTCTCTGACTCATACTTCTGACTCATATCGAAGTGGCGGATTGATACTTTTAGGACTATGGTCACTTGGACCTGGTTACACCTCGTAGGTGTACATAGGTCCAAGGTATAAAAAGACCATGTTCCTCTTTGTTCATTGTCCTTACTTGCTCAACTTTTGTATTACCACATCATGTGCCTGAGGACGCACCTTTAATATCACAATTCATTCTTGTACTCTTAATGTTTCTGAGCAAGAATGAATAAAGCGTTACAATGAGAAACTGTGTTGTCTTTCTGTCTGAAAACTAATCCTTCTCTAGGCAAGCCGGAGACACCATAAGGCAAGGAGACATACAGATCCTGGAGGAGCTACAACATCTTCTGGTAACAACAGGAAGATGTACATCAGCGTCGATCAGGAGAGATGGTCACTATCCTTCTGCGAAGACTACACCCCTGCACAGAAGGATGATCACAATCGATCTCCATCCAACTATTTCTGTAACTCGAATCTTCTTCGTGCGGTCACTGCGCGATCAGGAGAAGAAACGAGTTATGGAAAACATCATCACAAGTTGGGCAAAAATTATGAGGTCAACGTCAAAAGCTCACAGTTATTTGTCACTTCCGGTTGCATGCGTATACACTAGGCCGTCCATGTGAATGAGTATTCCGATAATTTGACAGCAATGTTTTCATATTTCATTTTATATAGTTCTTTCACCATAAGATAAAGATTGTGACATCAGAGGGGCTGACAAACAATTTAGGAATGTGTCATCCACTTTATTCATAGATGTCAATACTAAGTACTATCCTCCACCTCCAACTGTTGGCGTCATCCCTGTTAGAATCGTTTGAAAAAATACTCCCATATGGAAGAAATACATCATACAAAACTCAACGTGTTTTGACTGATGTTGCTGTTAAGTGTATGCAGTGCCGCAACTAGGAATTTTGTGCCCGGAGACTATATTACTGTGAACGCCCCTTACCTCTATGCAGGCTGCACACAAATTTGAGTAGGTTGTATAGTGTGAATATATGTGAATTTTTACCCTTGCAAGTGTTAGCTTAAAATCAAAAACTACTATATTCTTTTTAGTATGTATTGCTTATAGCACAGCCTAAAACTTTTTATAAATTTTGCAAATTGCATGACGGGTTTACTAGTGTGAATAATTTCTACAATACACGAAAACTACTAAATTAAATAAATGTGCAATTAGGAAAATAATCGAAAAAAACTCGACTTTCAAAATTTATAAGTATTTTTTTGTAATTTTAATTTCTAAACGTTTGGCGCCCCTGTGTGTTGGCGCCCGGCAATTAACTTTCCCCCATCCTCCTCGTTGTTGCGCCACTGTGTGTAAGGTCCTATAACTCTTTCATTGGTTTTGTCTACCACATGAATAAACTTACTTGTATTCAAATTTACAAACAAGAAATGCCATGATTCGAGTGGCAATTATTTTAAAGTTGAAGAAAACTGAACTGAAAATTGTTAGTATTTCAGTTTATTATAGATCTATTAGTTAGCTTAAAGTTTATTTTTTTGATTAATTTATTCAGACATGCAATTATTTATTTGTAGTTGTAGATTTGGTCAAAGGATGTCCACAGGACTAAAATGTTAGAAGAAGAAAAATGAAAGGCAATTTTTTAAAGAGACCATTATCTCCAGAAATTTCTTTTCAAAATAGTGTCAAGACTTACCCAACGATTGTCAAAACGATTTTTCAAATTTAAAATAAGTAATTAATAAAATTAAAAAAAATTAAAAATCAATTAACTTCATATAAGTGGACTTTTATCAAATTGATGCGCCACCAAACAACAGAAATTGGCAATAAACACACAAAAGTCTACTCCTTTGCTCGAAATTTGATGTCACCTCACATTACTTTTAATTCACTATTCAAATACATGTATTCTCTATTATAGTTCAAAGTACTATGTGTTTAATATTAAAATCAACCCACCTGCCACATATATAAATTAAGAATTATGGAAATGTGTGGTGACAACCTTTGCCACTCAATTGAGGAGTAGACTTTCGTTTTTAGAAATTTAAAATGGCGTTGTTTGGTGACACAAAATTCACTTCATTTTCATAATTATGACTTATTATTAATTTTAAAAAATATTTTGGCAATTGTTGGGTAATTCTTGACAATATTTCAACAAAAATTCTTGGTTGTAATGGTCTCTAAGTTAGATTACAGCGGTGTGCAGCAGCATATTTAATTCTTTGTGTTTTCTAGTTAGAGGCTACATGTATATTATGCTAACCAACGATTACAATTTTTTTATGTCACGCCATTAAATTGACAGGCATCTGTAGGCAGCTTCAGAATTTCTTTGGCTCCGCCCTTTTATGAGCGTCAGACCAAATATCAACCAATTAGAAATAAAACGGGCGTGGCATGTGACATCAGACCAAGTAACAAACCAATTAGATATTGATGACGCTCATAAAAGGGCGGAGCCAAATGAGGACGGGGCCAATTCTGAAGCTGTCTGCAGATGCCTGTATTGAATTGAGAGCTTGAAACTGAGTGCACTGTTTTTTTTAAAAAAACCATAAAGACTTATATTCATGGCATGAACATTTTGATGGTGAAATCTTGGTGACACGAAGCCATGATTATCGGTTGGCCCTTCGTAAACAGCATAGTAATTTAATGCAAAACTTTTTTATAACCAGAGCAAAACGTTTGTAGAATGCTCTTCCAGATAATGTTGTACATTCGAGTTCTGTTAACATTTTTAAAAAACGTATTATTGCCCTGGATCTTTTATCTTTCAATGAGTCATCCGTATTTTGTTTAAATATTTTCGATGAACTGATTTTTATTATATGTTTTTATTTATATTTTTTTTTATTGTATTTTGGATATACGCATTATGCGTAGATTTCACTTCTGTTTGTTGTCTCATGTAAGCCGTGTTTTCTACCTTTGAGATGAATAATAATAATTATTATATATATAATATCCCGGGTTTGTGTGTGTGGAGTAACGCTGTACAAAACCCTTGAAGCACATCGGAATTTATATAAATTTAAATAAATGAAGAAATGAACAGCTTTTTTTTTCTCAACCTCAACTATACAGTATGTTGCACCCTTCCCATCCAAGAACCCCATGATATTAAATTGGAAAGGGGAAAAGGTTGGAAAGTGTAGAAGGGGGGAGAGAAACGTGGAGGGTTGAAAAAAGTATTGGGGGGGGTGGCTGAAATTGAAATGAAAGGAGTAAAAAAAGGAACAAACGACGCGCATGAGCACACCAGAGAAAATGAAAAGCTCATTTTCTCTTTCAAATATAAAAAGGGGAGGGGATAATAGTAGCAAAATTAAACTAGAATTTATCACAGGCAATTGTGCCCAGCATTAGAATTTCTTTTGCTCAGCTGTTTTATGAACGTCATCAATTTCTAATTGGTTTGTTGCTTGGTCTGACATCATAAAAGGGCGGAGGAAAAGAAATTCTAAGGCAGGACACAATTGCCTGTGAATTTGGCTCCCACCGTTTATGACGGGTTACCCCACTAGTAATAATAACTATATTAATATAATAATAATGAGTAGGTGAGGATGATTAACAAAGACAGGTGGTTTTTTAATTATTTTTATTATAAAGATAATTAAAAATAACAGAAAAAATAACAGAAAAGACATTTGAATATATGATTAAGCATCTTTTTGTGTACCGTTTTACGTTAGAAACCATTACCTTCAGAAATTTCTTGTCAAAATATTGGCAAGACTTACCCATTTGATTACCAAAATGAATTTTAAAATTAAAAATAAGTCAATAAAATTACAAAAAAAAACTTCAAAATGAAGTGACTTTTATGAGTCACCAGACAACGCCATTTTAAATTTCAAGAAACGAAAGTCTTCCCCTCAAGTTAGTGGCAAAGTTTGTCACCTCACATTTTCATAATTCCTAATTTGTATATATTACATGTATTCCATACTCATATTCAACTCAATGCAACCTTCCAATAAACTCGAGAGGCACGTGGGACAATTAAAAAATTTGGACATACTGAGCCCTGACACGGAGTGCTCCATTGTGCTTCACATTGTAACAGTGTAGACTTTCTGTTACCGGGCTCAGGCTTGCATTCCCTTAGTTTGGGGCAGGTACCACCTTGCACTCAGAGAGTGTGATGTAAACCTGAGTCCAACTGGTGCCGGGGTCATTCCCTTTGGTACTTTGTTTGGACGTCGTTGGCTAAAAGAGAAATAATTGAAGACAGACGAGACGAATGCAGATTGTCGAGTTTACTTATTTTAATGTACACAATCATAAAGTACATTAATACAGAGAAGAGTTACAAGTGTGGCGTTCTTCAGCCACCGGACCATTAGATAAAGTAATTCATGTTTCTGATATCAAGGAATGGACCACGAGTTGATCAAGACACGGCCTTTTATACCTTGGGCCTGTGTACACCTTATTCAGGTGCACCCATACCCAAGGGACCGTACCTTGATGTGTGTCCATCCGCCAATACCGAAACCAAGATGTGACTTGAAGCTTTGGGTCCCATAAGGGGAAGAAAGGAGCAGAAATACGGCACTTGGGGTACAAGAACCTGAAGGCTATGGAAATACAAGGAAGGCGAAATACAGGGTGTTACAACATGGACCACTTTGTGTTGCCACATAAAATTACTTACGTTTGCTTTGATCATTGATCGCACGAGCTTTGCACTTTTTATTTTTCCACCACAATGACGAACACTGAGTCGAGCCACAAGTGGTGAACATTGCCTGCTTGTCAATGCAGATCAAGGTCATACCAGTGGAATGCAATGACAATCTTTCATTGTTTTCAATAGTAATTTGTGTTTAGCAAGCTTCATCAACCACTAAGTATCGATACACTGTGGTACAAGTAGTAGTCCCCCCACCATTAGAAGTGGCGGCTATCTCCATTCATCCACCGAGGCCTTGGCAAGTTGCTTCTGTAAATAAAATATCTACAAAGGAGTTTTTTGGGTTTTAAACCTGTCTAGAAACTAGATAATATTTAAATTGATAAGCATATTTGCAAATAATGGAATGCCTTCCAATTTATTGCGTACAAAGTTAGTCAACGATTTAACTTTAAATAAAAATAAATTCTAATTCAATCATAAGGACACATACTGTAGGTCTATTTGACCAATCATTTCGGACCAATCATTCGGAGTTTGAATTAACCACAGGATAACAATTACAGTAGCCTGGATCTGGTCCTTCTAGGCATGCATAGGCAGTATCAATTCCTACACCGGGTATTGATTTGGCACAATAATTGTCACAGAATTCGGTCCACTTTTCTCCTGGACGCGTGCATTCTATAAATTGACAAACAAAATACAACAGTCACAGTGATGCGTATCTAAACATTCTAAAGTCATTGATGGATTCTTGTTAAAAAAATGTATTCAGTAAAAAATGAAATTAAAATTTTTAAATTTTAACACGACATTTGTTTTTCTCTGAATTTTCCAGGTTTTCTAGGGTATAAATTGGTGTATTTTTCAACGGTGAAAATACAATAGAAATTAGCAGAATTGTACAACACAGAACTCACGTTGAAGCTCTAAAATACCGTGGAAAAACTTTTAACGCGAAATTCAAGGGACCATTTTGGACGCATGTTCATCAAAATTTTGGCGAATGTTCGCCAAATTTTTGACGAATGTTCACCAAGATTTTAGCGAATGTTCGCCGAATTTTTGGCGAATGTTTAAACAAGGTTCAAAATAGTTCGTTTTTTAACTCTAGCTCCCATTGGACCAAAAAACCATCCCACAAACATCTGAAGAACTCCAATTAAAAACGAATTAGAACAATCACATAAAAATTAGCACGTGCATTAATCTATTGGCTTCACGATGTTTCCTTTTTATAAGGTTAGCACGTGACATTATTTTTCTATTAATTATTATGTGACTTTAAACTTCGAGAAAACGTTATAAACCCATTTTAAAACCAAAAACGATCGCAGCACCTACATTAGGAGAAATTTTTAATTAAACACTGTATCTAAGCTGTTAAGGATATTTTCATGTTGATATCTTACAAAACAAACTTTTTATAGACAAACAATAGGCTTATACATAAAAAAGTTGGATTATTTTGAAACTCACGTAAAAGGCTTATTTTGAAAGATATCAACATGAAAATACCATCAATGTATTTGAGCCACCCTTATATTTTCTAATTCAAGTTTCTTCTAATTTTGCACAGGTCCTGAAACACAGAATAATCAGAGTACGAAAATCTGCTGTTCATAAACCAATTTAAACTTTAAAAAAATATATTCTGGTCACTTTCTATTTCGTGTCAAACTTTTCCCTACAACATTTTAAAGCATCAGGGTGGTTCTGTGTTGTACAAATCTACTCATTTCTATTGTATTATCTACAGTTTTCCATTGTATTTTCATCATGAAAAACTACAACAATGTTGACTAGAATACCTGAAAAATTTCATTGGAAACTCAAATTTATATTTAGTTTTGAGCCATGTAAAACGTACCACCTTTTATAATAAATGAATAAACACTTACGACCAGTATTCGCTCCATCTGTGCTCAGGAAACACATCACGAACACCAAGAATATTAGACTAATTCTTAAGAGCCTAGATATAGCGTTTATTTCAAAATTTCTCCGAATGTAGGCGATTTCTCCGATCGTTGTTGATTGAAAAACGGTTTTTTAACGTTTTTTCTCCCGGTTCGAAGTCACATAATAATTAATAGAAAAATAATTTCGCGTTCTAATCTTATAAAAAGAAAACATGGTGAAGCCAATAGATTAATGCACGTGCTAATTTTTGTGTGATTGTTCACAAGTCGTTTTAATGGGAGTTCTTCAAATGTTTGGGTGACGGTTTTTTGCTCCTATGGGACTTAACATGGAGTTAAAAAAACGTAAGATTTTAAATGTTATTTAAAAATAGAAAGCCCTTTTAAAATTTAGAAAAAGGAATAATCCTGAAGGCAATAAACACGTGTAAATACGTGCTAATTTTTCTGATTGCTCTAAATCATTTTTAATGAGAGTTCTCTTAACTTTTATTGGACGGTGTTTTAGTCCTATGGGACTTAACATGGAGTTAAAAAACGTACGATTTTAAACGTTATTAAAAAATAGAAGGACCTTTTCAACATCTATAAAAAGGAAACATCGTGAAGCCAATACATGAATGTTTGTGCTAATTATTTTGTTATTGTTCTAAATCGTTTTTAACGAGAGTTTTTCAAATGTTTGTGGGACGGTTTTGGGGCCAATGGGGTTTAACATGGGGTTAAGAAACAGAACGACTTTGAACCTTATTTAAAAATAGAAGGACCTTTTCAAAAATTATATAAATCGAGCAGGTGAAGAACAATACTTTTTATTGCATTTTGCGCTTTACTGTATTTTAATTGAGCGATTGTGAGGCGATTTTTTGCTGTTTTAGTAACACCATATAAGAACACTCATTTGTCACGTTGTCGTCTGTTCAAAACAACAAGATGGACGTGGATCTAGGCTCTTAAATATACTTTGAACAGTTGAGAGAAAACTAATTATTAATGATTTACGTGCGGGTTAAAAATTGGCAAAGATATAAACGAATAATAATTTAGCATATGGTTTGCATTATTAGGTGAGGATGATTGACAAAGACGAGTGTTTTTTTTATTATAAAGACCATTGAAAAGAAGGGCTTTTAGTATTCATATACAGACACGCACACAGAATATTGAAATATCTTTGTCTTTTTTACCTATGACATAAAAAACAAACAGCAAAGACAATTGAATATATATAATTTCAAAAAGTATTTTTTTGTGTACAGTACATCTGTATTAACAGTTTGACAGTTGGCAATCAATTGTATTTCATTTGTGCATATTTAATTAATAGTTGCTATAAGACACGTCAGTTTTTATGCTTATGTACAAGGGTTGCATCCATTTCGTGTACAGTTTAACTGCTTTGTTTGTTTAATCTTTTTATTTTTCACTACCGCACGTTACTGCTAGCCTGCACCTTCAACCCTTGGCGTCGTCCAGGTTAGAATGGTCCCAAAAATAGTCTCAGACGGAACACACCATATTAAATTCAACATGTTTTGACTGATGTTGCTGTAATGTGCTCCTTCCCGCACGTACGAACCTATTTGGAGCAGAGGGATAACTTGGATCGTGGTCGCTTTGACCTGCTGATACCTCATGGGTGCGCACAGGTCCGAGCCTATAAAAGCACCGCGTTTTCCTTAATGTCCATTCTGTTGATTTTATCCTTACAAACAATGGGCCTGTGGACACTTCATTAATGCAACCGTTTATCTTTGGACTCTTTATGTTTCTCCCCAAAGATGAATAAAGAGTTTTATCGTGAAACTATGTGGTCTTTATGTGTCTTTAATTTCTTTCGGACAATTGGAGACACCATAGGGCGAGGATTTAAACAAACCCCAAAATGGCGATGATACGATCCCAGAGATGGTGGTTACCACCTCTCTGAGGAAACTTCATCTTCTTCAGGGAGTCATCGGTCATCCGCTGCCATTCACCATACCCTGCCACTCCAACCTTCCTCCTCATATGGTAACCAATGCATGCGAGGGAGGAAGGTACAAAGTCAACGAATGGTGGACATCCGGTGTTGTCGCAGAGTCGTGTGTATGTGAGTAAAAGATCAACCCCCTACCTGAGGTTGCAACCTGTGTATCAAAATATATGATATATGGAAGAGCGAAATCTCACAAAATTTAGAAATTATTTTGCATGTATCAGCTTCATCTTTGAGAATCTCTTTTCTCTTTTTGTGCTTTTTGCATCAGAAAGTGTCGAGGTGTTTATGGTTCATTGCAGTTTATGAGTACTTTTAAATGTGTACAAACAATTGTAATGACCTGACTGGTCTGTTACAATACCTCGGGTACGTTTGTACCATCCGAAAGAACTTAAACGAACTTACCCGGACACCAGACTTCAAAACGGGGATGGGATCATACCCATAGCAGTCCTCCGCACGGTAACGTGGGTCCACATCGACTCCCTGGAGTCTCCCGCCAGACACGATGGACGATCTGCCGCCACAACAAGAATATTATGTTATGGTATCGATATTTTATGGCAGTAAGATACCCTCATAACATTGTCTGATAATCACTGATTTGTTTTAGTTGAAATAAAGGCGAAGCTCCGCATTCCAAAGGTGCTAAACACTTCGCATATTGTCAGGCTCCCACCACGAGCCGAAAAAATTCAACCTCGATGATTCTGATGGTTTTTATTCTTTTCTTTATATTGGAAGGATGTTACGAAACAACCACAATGTTTTTCTAAACCAAATTTCGGCAGTGGGGGAGCCTAATAAAATTGAGAACATTTAGTGTCTTTGGAACGAGCAGCTTAGTTTTTTAAAAGCAGGCTCGGCCTTTATTTCAACTAAAACAAATATCAGTGATTATCAGACAATGTTACGAGAGTATGTACTGCCATAAAACATCGATTCCATAGCATTAGCTTAGTATTCCAGCAAGAAAATTCCTCAGTTCCCTCCAATAACCTAATGAAGGAATGGTTACGGAACCAAAATATCACCACTCTCGAATGGCTGGCGTGTCCCCCGGATTTAAATCTTGTAGAAAACTCTTGGGACATCATCATACATGATTATTAAACTGATTGCCATGATTATGCTACAATATCACAGCTGAAAAGTGCCATTTTAGCTGCTTCGTGGCGGAATTTCTGTAAATGTGTTTATAAATGTAGTTTAAAGTATGTAGAAAAGAATGTTGTAAGTTCTAAAACATCAGGACAGTCATATACCTTATAAATTTTAATGTTACAGTTGTGTTCCGAATGTTATTGTGTCACAATAATTAATAAAAGTGAAAAGTTCATTAGTGCGTCTATAATTATGAAACGGTGATTTTCCAGTTTTTAATTTTTTTAATTTTTACCTTTTTAAGAAAAAAATTTCTGCCTAGCAGAAAGTTTGTAATAAAAGATGACCTGTTTATGGTGAAAATTTCAGGAGAATCCATCAAGTTTAACTCCAGATACAACCAATTTTTGGGGTGCGTCTATATATATATGAAACGCACTGTATTAGTATAAAAAGTATGGCCGATGAAGAACTACACAGGCATAGCCTCCTATAGATACTATCTATAGGAGGCTATGATACAGGCAATTAGAAATCGGGTGGGACGAACAAAAGTTGGCTCCACCCTTTTTATGACGAACGCAACTTCTAATTGGTTGGTTATGTACCTGACGTCGCATCAATCAACGTCGAACCACACAAAAAAACAGACTTTTTCACTCGCGATTTTCTTTAAAAATAATGCCACTAGACGGAGCTATGTCACTTTTGCCTACGAACATCCAGTTAACGCTTTAACATTTAGAAGATAGGGAGTTGCCAGTCCAGTAAAGTAATAGTCTAAGGCCCGTAGCAAATTAGGCAACAAAATGAGCTTGTAACCAGCAACAGTCCCCAGATACTGTTGCTGGTGATGCTACACTAGCGCCACCACTGCAGTTGCAGGCACCAAAATGGTAGCTTGCAACAGTAGCAGGTGGATGTTGCTTCTGCTCAGTATAGTGAGCAGAGGGAACAAGCAACCATTGTGTGCCAGCAACTACTTTCTTGTCATGTGATCATAATTCGGTCGCTGGTTGCTCGCTCGTTTGGTTCCCTAATTTGCGCCCGGCCTAAGGTACAACAAGACTTATTGAATAAGTAGACAACACTTTTTCAGATTCCAGTTTGTGAAGTGAAAAACACAATTTCTATAGTTATCTCGCCATAAGATGAACCTTGTGACGTCATCCACACTTTATTTATTGGTGTCAATACACAGGCAATTAGAAAATGGGATAAACAGAAGTTGGCTCCGCCCTTTTTATGACGAAGGCAGCTTCTAATTGGTTGGTTAATGTAGTCTGACGTCACATGCTCTGCCTTTTTCAACGTCGAACCACACAACAGACCAATTAGAAGTTGCCGTTCGTCATAAAAAGGGCGGATACAACTTCTATTTATCCCGTTTTCTAATTGCCTGTGTCAATACTGCTAGCCTCGACCTCCAATTCTTGGCATCATCCCAGTTAGAATTGTTTAAAAAAATGAGTCCCAGATGAAAAACTAGACCCAATGATTCATGTCAGCTGATCATCTGAATGGAATCAAGTACCAGTTTAAGACTTTCAGTTTGCGTTCACGTAACAGTGAGTTGATCAACTCACCTGACTCGTGTAAACCCAGCTTTCTATGGAGAATTTGTCATTCCCCAGTTTCAAGATGGCGGCGCCCAAAATAAGACAGGCGTCTATAGACAGATTCAGAATTTCTTTGGCTCCGCCCTTTTATGAGCGTCAGACCAAATATCAACCAATTAGAAATAAAAAGGGCGGGGCATGTTACATCAGACCCAGTAAAAACCAATTAGAAATTGATGACGCTCATAAAAGGGCAGAGCCACAGAAATTCTGCTACAGATGCTTGTCAAAATAAGAGAGAAACTTCAAATAAATTCTGTGGTGCCGCCGCCGCACATGCGCAGAGGAAACTCTTGCCACAAAAATGATCAAGTTTCCTTTCTCTTGAACATTTTATTCTGTGTCACGGCCTTGACCAACTCTAGTCACTAGATGGCGCGCACATCTGTGTCCGCCATTGTTTGTTGCTGTTGTGCAGTGTTTGAATGTACTGGTTTCATTTTGTGTTATATTTTACGTACATTATGCGTTTTTTTTGTGCAATTTCTCATGCAACCGGTGTATTGAACTGTATTCATCTGAAATTTTCGACGTTTGAGAAGAACTTTTTAATGGCGGACAAGTTTTTAGTTCTTTTTAGGCCAAAGACATAAGTTATGTAAGAGAGAAAGAGAGAGGCTAATAGCAACGTGTGTCTCGTTTCTGTGAAGTTCGTTTAAGTTTACTTTTTTAAGTGAGTTCTTTTCGGTCTCTTTATTGGTTTTTGGTTATTTCAGGTAAGAAATTACATTTTAGGTATGAACACAAATGGAAATTCTTTCGATGGGGACTCATTTAGCCTCAATCTAGCATTTTATTGCCTTATTTATTATACATACACGAAGAAGGCTAGGTAAAGGCGGCCATTAAGGTTTATTGGGTGTAATGTATAGGTAGAAGTCGATGGCCAAATGAAATCGGCGTCGGCGTGGACCCCGTGGCGTTCAATAATCGGTGCAACGTCGCAGAGAAATTTTTTAAATATTAGAAGTATCATATTGTATTCAATACAATATGCATAATAAATGCCGAGGACAGGTTGTGTCGCCCCATAAAATGGCTAAACATTGCTTGGACCATTGATTGCAAAGGGGGTGTTCACACGAGCCACCAGCACTGTTATTTGTGCACCACAGACTCGAGTCGAACCACAAGTGGCAAACACTGCCTGTTTGTCATTGGTGATCAAGGTCATACCAGTGGAATGCAATACAACATTGCATTGTTTTCAGTGGTGGTTCATGTGAAGCAAGCAGTGTCAACCACTAAGTGGCGGTATGTCACAGTAACAAGAAGTAGTCCGTGTGAAGCTGTCCAAACATGTAGTTATGGTTGCGCATGTATTTTCTGCTGCTTGTTTTCCTGGTTCATGTCCTGCACGGAGAGGGGTCGGTTAAATTGATGATGATGATGATGAATGATGAAAGATGCGACTCTGATTTGGCGAAATGTCTTTTACGACCGGCTGCCCTACCTGATGGCAACTCCGCTATGACGGAGAAATTATGAAAGACAACACAACAGCCGTTCCCCAACCAATATTCGAACCCGGGACCCCCACCCAGCACCACAAGTGGAGGTTATTTTCATTCAGCCACCGGGGTGTTAGGCTACTCGCTTCTGTAAATAAAATATCAAGAAAGGAGTTTTGTGGTGTTTAAACCGGTCTGCATGGAAACTGGATAATAAATGTAAAATTTACAGCATATTTCCAAATAATTCAAAGCGTTCCACTTTATTGCGTACTAAATTAGTCAACGACTTTGAATAACATTAAATTTTATTTCAATAAAATGGACATATATTTGAAAAATTAATGACAAGAGCATTCATCTTGATCTGGTCCGTCTTGGCATCCATATGTAAAACCAAGTATTACATCTATAAGTGTTCTTGTACAAGAATCGGTACAGTAATTGGTCCGCTGTAGTCCAGCATCCGTGCATTCTATGAATTGACAAACGAGAACTAGTCATTGATATTTTCTTGTTAAAGATTTCCCAGGTAAACGAATGAGATTACGTTTTTAATTGTTTTTTATGAAATGTATTTTTCTCTTAACTTTTTCAGACTAGAAAGGTAATTTTTGTTTTTGACCTCCATTGCTCTAAAGAGCAATGGAGGTATATAGGATCATGCAAGAAAAGGGGAAAAAAAGGATGTCTGTGTGGCTGTGTGTGTGTATGTATGTATGTGTGTGTGTATGTGTGTGTGTGTGTCCGGAACCCGATTTAGTTCCTCGAACAACTCAAGAACGGAATGAGATAAAGACATGCAGTATTTTTTATTTGATTCCGTGGGTCAATATGAAGCTCCTGACAAAAAATTAGAAAATTTTACCCAGGGGTTATTTTTTTATGAATTTTTTAGAAACAAATTTTGAGTTTTTGGTCATAATTTTTAGTGGGTCAAACAACTCGAAAACGGGGCCACCTACAATAAAATGTCATCAGACTTAAAATGATGTAAACATTCTGACGATGAAACTGGAAAAAAATTGGAATTTTAGAGCGATTCGATATATAAAATTTCGATTTTTTAAAAACGTAATTTTTTTTTCAAAAAATCGAGATTCTTCCTCTTTCCAGTTGTAGCATTCGAAAGGGGGGACTTTTCTATTATTTAGGAGGGGTGTTCCTTTCTATGTTCTGTTATTATTTTTGTATATTAGAATACATGTGACGTATTTTCATTTTAAACCCATATTATTACAAATGAATGACGCATGCGCATCACATGTAACTATGTCATGTACATGAGTACATACATGTGTGTACATGTGCGTACACATGCGCACACGTGTGTACATGTGCGTACACATGCGCACACGTGTGTACATGTGCGTACACATGCGCACACGTGTGTACATGTGCGTACACATGCGCACACGTGTGTACATGTGCGTACACATGCGCACACGTGTGTACATGTGCGTACACATGCGCACACGTGTGTACATGTGCGTACACATGCGCACACGTGTGTACATGTGCGTACACATGCGCACACGTGTGTACATGTGCGTACACATGCGCACACGTGTGTACATGTGCGTACACATGCGCACACGTGTGTACATGTGCGTACACATGCGCACAATGAAAAAAAGTTGGTTATTTGATATATGAAAGCATATATTAAAGAAATGGAGGTCTATAGGGTTCCTTGAATCCCTTGTTTTTTCTTCATTTGTGAAAATACAATAGAAATTAATAGATTTGTCCAACACAGAACCGCCATAAAGTTTTAAAATACTGTGGAAATAGTTTAATAGGAAATATTAAGTTACCAGAATATTTTTTTGCGTTAAGGTGAATTATGGAAAGCTGATTTGAAACACTCTTTCAGGCGCAAAATTAAAAGAAATTTGAATGTGTCTTCGAATTAGAAGGGTAGTTCGATCAATTAATGATATTTTCATGTTGATATCTTACAAAATAAACGTTTATAGACGAAAATTAAAAATGTATCCTCTTCTTAAAAAGTTGGATTATTTTCAGACTCGCGTGAAAAGCTTATTTTTAAAGAATGTCAACATGAAAATACCAATAATTGATCAAACTACCCTTCTAGTTTGGAAAAAACGCATTCATATTTTTCTTAATTTTGTTATCTGAAAGACAGAATAATCAGATTTGGAAAGAAAAAACACAGCTGTTCATAAATTATTTTAACGCAAAAAAATGTTCCTGTCCCCATTCAATTTCCGTGTTAACCTTTTCCCACTTCCCTCGCGGTTCTGTGTTGTTAAAAAATATAAATCTACTGATTTCCATTGTATATATATACATTCAGCATGAAAAAATGATCCGAATTAGACTAGAAAAAGGGTGCACATGGAAAACATCACCTTTTATAATAGATTTAAATGAATATACTTACTATCACTAGCCGCTTCATCTGTGAGCACCAATAGTATGAGACTAATTATTAAAAATACTTTGAAACTAGCCATAATAAGTTGATATTATTTCTGAAAATAATAAATCTTTAAACAATTTTTAGTGATATAGAAACAGTTGAGAGAAAACTCAATGACTTAAGTGTGGGTTAATAATTCGGAATGATAGGCTTATTATATACGAATAATTTAACATCTGGTTGCGTGATTAGGTGAGGATGATTGACAAAGACAAGTGTTTTTTTTTATTGATAATTGTAAAGTCCATTAAAAAGAAGTATTTTTCGGTATTCATATACAGACACACGGAATATTGAAATCTCTTTGTCTTGTTTGGCTGTGACAAAAGAACAGAAAAGACATTTGAATATATTGTTTATAATTGAATAGCTTTTTAAGTTTGAAAGCTGGCAATCAATTGTATTTCATTGGTACAAATATGGTGAAAAACTTGTGCCATGTCACTTATTATGCTTTTGTATAGGTCGTATCCATTTCATGCACACGAGTTTCTATCCCTATTTTTCTTATCATTATTATGGAGGTAAGTTGGCAAAAGGCGAATACGGCCCGTGAAGCTGGTAATAGATGAATTAACATATAAAAATTAAATTTAAAATAACAGATCAATGAACAAGCAAAAAAACGAGGCAAAAACAAATTAAAAGAGAAATTAATAAAATTTAAAGGAAGGAAGAAAATTGAAGTCCTATGTTGTGACGGACCTTTTTTGCCCGGATATAATCTGCTTAATTTTCGATACGAAGCGAGTTATTGTTCGTATCTTAAGTGATTGGCTTGTCACTTATTCTATCTGGCCCGGGAGGACTAGGCCAATATATTACCTATTTACGCCCTCGCTAGTCTTTCAGTTAAGGTGGGGAGACTTTCGTTTTTGGAAATTTAAAACGGCGTCGTTTGGTGACTCAGGAAAAGTCACTTCAGTTTTAAGTTTTTTATGGTTTTATTGACTTATTTTAATATTTAAAAATCGTTTTGGCAATCATTGGGTAAGTCTTGACAATAGTTTGAAAAGAAATTTCTGGAGGTAATGGTCTCTTTAAGTAATAGTTGCTAAGCCATGTCAGTTTTTATGCTTTTTTCTAGTTTCGCATCCATTTCGTGTACAATTTAACTGCTTTGTTTGTTTAATCTTTTTATTTTTCGCTACTGCACGTTACTGCTAGCTTGTACCTTCAACCCTTGGCATCGTCCAAGTTAGAATGGTCCCAAAAATAGACAGGCATTTAGAAATCGGGACAAACACAAGTTGGCTCCGCCCTTTTTATGACGACCGGGAACTTCTAATTGGTTTGTTGTGTGGTTCGACGTTGAAAAGGGCGGAGCATGTGACGTCAGACTACATAATCAACCAATTAGAAGTTGCCGGTCGTCATAAAAAGGGCAGAGCCAAAAATAGTCCCAGATGGAACACATCATATTAAACTCAACATGTTTTGACTGATGTTGCTGTAATGTGCTCCTTCGCACACGTACGAACCTATTTGGAGCAGAGGGATAACTTGGATCGTGGTCGCTTTGACCTGCTGATACCTCATGGGTGCGCGACGCCTATGACGAACGCAACTTCTAATTGGTTGGTTATGTACCTGACGTCGCATCAATCAACGTCGAACCACACCAAAAAAACAGACTTTTTCACTCGCGATTTTCTTTAAAAATAATGCCACTAGACGGAGCTACGTCACTTTTGCCTACGAACATCCAGTTAACGCTTTAACATTTAGAAGATAGGGAGTTGCCAGTCCAGTAAAGTAATAGTCTAAGGTATGACAAGACTTATTGAATAAGGGGGGCTGAGAAACAATTTAGGAATGTGTCATCCACACTTTATTTATTGGTGTCAATACACATGCAATTAGAAAATGGGATAAACAGAAGTTGGCTCCGCCCTTTTTATGACGAAGGCAGCTTCTAATTGGTTGGTTAATGTAGTCTGACGTCACATGCTCTGCCTTTTTCAACGTCGAACCACACAACAGACCAATTAGAAGTTGCCGTTCGTCATAAAAAGGGCGGATCCAACTTCTGTTTATCCCGTTTTCTAATTGCCTGTGTCAATACTGCTAGCCTCGGCCTCCAATTCTTGGCATCATCCCAGTTAGAATTGTTTAAAAAAATGAGTCCCAGATGAAAAACTAGACCCAATGATTCATGTCAGCTGATCATCTGAATGGAATCAAGTACCAGTTTAAGACTTTCAGTTTGCGTTCACGTTCAAGTGAGTTGATCAACTCACCTGACTCGTGTAAACCCAGCTTTCTATGGAGAATTTGTCATTCCCCAGTTTCAAGATGGCGGCGCCCAAAATAAGACAGGCGTCTGTAGACAGATTCAGAATTTCTTTGGCTCCGCCCTTTTATGAGCGTCAGACCAAATATCAACCAATTAGAAATAAAAAGGGCGGGGCATGTGACATCAGACCCAGTAAAAACCAATTAGAAATTGATGACGCTCATAAAAGGGCAGAGCCACAGAAATTCTGCTACAGATGCTTGTCAAAATAAGAGAGAAACTTCAAATAAATTCTGTGGTGCCGCCGCCGCCGCCGCACATGCGCAGAGGAAACTCTTGCCACAAAAATGATCAAGTTTCCCTAGAACATTTTATTCTGTGTCACGGCCTTGACCAACTCTAGTCACTAGATGGCGCGCACATCTGTGTCCGCCATTGTTTGTTGCTGTTGTGCAGTGTTTGAATGTACTGGTTTCATTTTGTGTTATATTTTACGTACATTATGCGTTTTTTTTGTGCAATTTCTCATGCAACCGGTGTATTGAACTGTATTCATCTGAAATTTTCGACGTTTGAGAAGAACTTTTTAATGGCGGACAAGTTTTTAGTTCTTTTTAGGCCAAAGACATAAGTTATGTAAGAGAGAAAGAGAGAGGCTAATAGCAACGTGTGTCTCGTTTCTGTGAAGTTCGTTTAAGTTTACTTTTTTAAGTGAGTTCTTTTCGGTCTCTTTATTGGCTTTTGGTTATTTCAGGTAAGAAATTACATTTTAGGTATGAACACAAATGGAAATTCTTTCGATGGGGACTCATTTAGCCTCAATCTAGCATTTTATTGCCTTATTTATTATACATACACGAAGAAGGCTAGGTAAAGGCGGCCATTAAGGTTTATTGGGTGTAATGTATAGGTAGAAGTCGATGGCCAAATGAAATCGGCGTCGGCGTGGACCCCGTGGCGTTCAATAATCGGTGCAACGTCGCAGAGAAATTTTTTAAATATTAGAAGTATCATATTGTATTCAATACAATATGTATAATAAATGTCTATAATAAATGCCGAGGACAGGTTGTGTCGCCCCATAAAATGGCTAAACATTGCTTGGACCCTTGATTGCAAAGGGGGTGTTCACACGAGCCACCAGCACTGTTATTTGTGCACCACAGACTCGAGTCGAACCACAAGTGGCAAACACTGCCTGTTTGTCATTGGTGATCAAGGTCATACCAGTGGAATGCAATACAACATTGCATTGTTTTCAGTGGTGGTTCATGTGAAGCAAGCAGTGTCAACCACTAAGTGGCGGTATGTCACAGTAACAAGAAGTAGTCCGTGTGAAGCTGTCCAAACATGTAATTATGGTTGCGCATGTATTTGCTGCTGCTTGTTTTCCTGGTTCATGTCCTGCACGGAGAGGGGTCGTTTAAATTGATGATGGTGATGATGATGATGATGAATGATGAAAGATGCGACTCTGATTTGGCGAAATGTCTTTTACGACCGGCTGCCCTACCTGATGGCAACTCCGCTATGACGGAGAAATTATGAAAGACAACACAACAGCCGTTCTCCAACCAGTATTCGAACCCGGGACCCCCCACCCAGCACCACAAGTGGAGGTTATTTTCATTCAGCCACCGGGGTGTTAGGCTACTCGCTTCTGTAAATAAAATATCAAGAAAGGAGTTTTGTGGTGTTTAAACCGGTCTGCATGGAAACTGGATAATAAATGTAAAATTTACAGCATATTTGCAAATAATTCAAAGCGTTCCACTTTATTGCATACTAAATTAGTCAACGACTTTGAATAGCATTAAATTTTATTTCAATAAAATGGACATATATTTGAAAAATTAATGACAAGTGCAGAGGGTTGGATCTGTTCCGTCTTGGCATCCATATGTAAAACCAAGTATTGCATCTATGAGTGTTCTTCTACAAGCATCGGTACAGTATTTGGTCCGCGGTAGTCCAGCATCCGTGCATTCTATGAATTGACAAACGAGAACTAGTCATTGATATTTTCTTGTTAAAGATTTCCAAGGTAAACGAAAGTAACGAATTCATCGTCAGAATTCGTTGTTGTATTGAAACACCCTGTAGTTTTAAGTATTTTGATCGATGGGTTTCACCTCATGCTTGGGGGTGGGCGGGAGGTTATCCAGACGATACCTCCCTACCCTACAGGATGAGGAAAAGACGGCAAATGAATTGTATCGTCAATTCTTATAGGATAATTCCTAGAAGAATTGACGATATAGAACTTTTGGCCAGTGAAACACCGGTCAAGTGTGACGAAAAGGATACAGAAGTCCTTTTCGTAATTAAATTGTATTGTTATCGTTTGAAGAAGGATCAACGAAGATCCTTCTGTATTGTTATAGTTTTATACATCTTATAGATGTTTTCGTTTTAGTGAAGTGATAGCTCACTTCTAGGTCCGAGTGTGTCCAAGAGACTTGGACACACCTGGGGCCTTTGTTATCATAATCAGATGTTTGTATTGTATTTTGAGTATAAATACAAGAGGTTGTAGATTGAGAGGACAGACCGTCTTTATGCTTAAGACCTAGCAAGACCGATGCGATATCTCTCAATCTACAGGACTCTGTTTATTGAATAAAAGAGCATTTTTAACATACGAATTCAATGTGTGGACTCAGTCATTTTATGGGAGTGGGACTTAGAATTATAGCCGCCACGTAGCCGATGTTTCCACCGGACAACGAAGTCTCCAGCAGCCGAGTGTAAGACGACATCTCTACAATATTCTCTACCACAGGTCTCCTGAGGTACCGACCCTTGTGTCCCTGGTGGTTAAGTAGCAACACAGGAGCCAATAGACCGAAAGACTTAATCATCAACATCCATTCGACACTTCTAGATGGCTAGTAGAGATCTCTCTACTAACCCTACGGAAACGGGGATGTTACAAAATGGTGGAGGTGCGGGGTACCTCACTACAGATCCAGTAGAGAATACCAATGATGTCGGAGTTACACCAGGTGGTAAAGGAAAGAAAGGCAGACCGAAATCGAAGTCGAAGACACGGGAGAAGGACGATACAAATCAAATGGATGGAGAAGATCCGCTTGAAGGTATCCTTCAAAATCTAAGTGCTGAAAGACGGGAGAGACTGATGGCCTGGTACGAAGCCCAGCAACCATCAGGATCAATGCAACTCCGGAGCGGGCGTGGCGTAAGTACAGTTCAGCGTCATACGGTAGTCCGAGAAGTGGATACCGGAGTGGAGCCCTCGTCGGCCCACGCTGAATCTCAGCGTCATACAGTGATTCCTGGATTGGACACTGAAGAGGAGCCCTCGTCGGCCCACGCTGAAAACCTAAGACAGGTTAATGTATTCCAGACGCCGCTCATGCTGAAGAAGAGTGGAGGGACCCAGAGAGGTCGCCTACCTGAGACTCCTATTCTACGGAGAGAGAACCCGGACCAGCTAGAGGATGAAAGCCTAACAAGTGAGGATCCCAGCGTAGAAGAGCTGGAAGGAAATCCAATTTGTAATCGTCATCGGACGTGTGAGGAGCTGGATGGGAAGTCTTCACCCACTCCGGAATCTGGAGACCTTCAAAGGATTGACGTCTGTATACACCTTTCTGGAGGACTACGAGAGTATCGCAGATCTGGAGGACTGGAGCAACGTCCACAAGACCTACTACCTACGTAAAGCGGTAGAAGGGGACATAGTACGTTGGTTATCCAATTTCTATAAAGAGAATAGAGGAAAGACCACGTGGGACTTCATACGGAGCGAGTTAATTGAAAGATTTGGACGTCGAGACGAGTTAGTGCAACTGAAGCTGAGGTTGGATACCATGCTCCAAAGGAAAGGAGAGGACACCAATCAGTTTTTGGGTCGCTACCTTGACTTGAGTAGAAAAGTGTTACCGGGGGTAACCGACAAATACCGGATTGTGGAATTTCGGCAGAAACTTCATCCGATTATACGTAATGCTACACAGAATGCGCCGAATAGCAATCTGAAGCTGTACACGACATATAACAAGGATACCGAGGAAGTTTTGATGGCTGATGGGTTATGGATACCGGAAGGAACGATGGGTCAACAAGCAACGACCCAGGTCTCCAAGGGTCCACAGAAGAATAACCAACGCCAAAATGCCAAACCGACACAAACAGTAATGGACGGAGGACGTTCTTACGCGGTTGTTACTCAAGATCAAGCGGACCCAACGAACAACTCGACTCCATTAAATTCAAATAATCAAGCGCAACAGAAGACCAACCAGAACTCGAATCAGCAACAAGGTCGGAAATGGAACCAAAGATATCCGCAGAAGAAGAACTACAATGGTCAGCAAACGCAAGATGGAAGTAAAACCCTGAAAGATCTCAGCACAGTAGAGTGTTATCACTGTCACGAGAAGGGTCACTTCGCAAGAAACTGCCCAAAGAGAGTAGTCGCGGATGGAACCGTTGGACTTGTTCAACATGGAATGGCCACTGGAAAAAATGGCCAGCAGTATTTTGTTGTCAGCGAGAACGGGCAGAAGAAGTTCCTGCGAGAGGAAAACCCGGCTGATTTAAACTAGAAAGGGTGGCAGTAAAGAGGGGCCTACCGCCCTTTAGTAACGGAAAACCCTCTGGAAAACGACAAAATCGAAACGAAACAGCGATCGCCAATTCCCAAAGCATTGTGGACAAAGCTTTGTTGGGGGAATAGGGGCGTGAGCGAAGCTACCAATGTCACTACAACTAGACGGAATGCTGGAGCACCGAAGAGACCATGCGATTTGGACACTCAAGGACTCCCTGAGCAATCGTCGGAGTTGTTAGTCGGCATTTCGAATGTCGCCACAACTAGACCAAAGGCTGGAGCACCGAAGAGACCATGTGATTTGGACACTCAAGGACTCCCTGAGCAATCGTCGGAGTTGTTAGTCAGCATTACGAATGGAAAACGACAACGGAATTCACGAAAATATAAGAAGCTGCGAAAGGATACTGGTCGAAGGGGAGAAATCATCGAGGAGATATTTCCGGAACCCATCATCTGGTCACCTACGAAAGCTATGGTAGTTTACGCGAATAGCTTGGAGGAAGCAAAGAGAATTGTGGAAGCCATGGAAACTGGAGTTCATCAAGACAGAATTGAGGGAGAGACCCAACAGAATTCTGCGGTGCCAAACGGAATTGAGGGAAGGACCCAACAGAATTCTGCGGCGTGTATACCGGGGATAAGCAATGTTGCTCAGGAAATCCCTCAAGATGTAACATCCAATGTTATTGCCTGGGGCAAGGCCGAAACTGATGCTAGGAAATCCAAGAAGGCTATTGTAAACGCAGCTATCAGTAGAGGAGATGATACCAGCAGGATCCCTGCGAACAGCGAGGTTATTGAATCCGTTGAAGTTGGAGATTTATTGAGGAGTAAGGCTTGTTGTCGAAAGAGTGTTGAAACCACTGTAGACAGCCTACTCACCTCATGCGAACTCATCGAGGTAGGAGATACTAAGCCCGATGAGTGTTGCCAAGATTACCATTCAGGTTGACGGAACACCAGTTAGATTTTTGGCGGATAGCGGAACTGGGTTCACTATCTTGTCAGGCACAATGGCCAAAGAGTACGGACTTCGATATGGACCAATCCGGAACGCACCTGCATTAGGCGCAGTAGGAGGGGTACCGATTAAAGTACTTGGTCAGTTGTGGCCAACGTTCGAGTTGAACGGAAAGCATGTAACGGCAAGGATGCTCATCATAGATAGAAAACGAGAAGCACTGCTGGGGAGAGACCTGGGAGCTGCATTTGATCTCATCATTTCCATGAAGACCTCCAAGATCTACTTTGCTAATGAGATGTTCTACGAAGGAACACGAGAATTGTTGAAGAAAGGAAGTGCGCGTAGTAGCCTTCCCTGGAATTTCTTCAAAGAGTTAAAAGAGGAGGGATGTGCTCGGAATAGCCATCTGGATAACTCCTATGCCATAAAAGCTAGAGAGGAAAGCTGCGTAAAAGCCCAAGGAAGGATTACGTTAAATCCGGGCCAGGCTTTGAACCTCAAAGTAGCTGCAGGGCGGATCATTGAGGAAAACGAAGTACTCATGATTGAAACGAACGATAGTCTCTTTAATAGAAAAGGCATCGTTGTGGCCAGCAGTGTGCTACAAGGGAATGGGACATCACAACTGGAAGTCCAACTCCTGAATACCACACTGGAGTCCGTGGGGATTGGAGACCGCGAGACTATTGGACACTTCGAACTTCTAGAAGAATTAGAAGAAGAGCAAGCCTGCAAAGTTTCCGAGGAGGAAAACTTTAGAGACATCGGTGAAGCATCCGTTGATTTTGAAAAAGAAATTCAACTTGGTCCTGAACTGACAGATGATCAAAGAGAAGAGTTGACGATCCTACTGAAGGAGTTCCAACCGATCTTCGCCTTTTCATCTAAGGACCTGGGAGCTACGAATTTGACCAAACACAAGATCGAAACTGGAGATAATTTACCTGTTCGAGACACGTTACGAAGATGCGGGCCTGGGGAACGCATCGTAATTGATGAGACGTTAGAGGAGATGAAGAAATCTGGGGTTGTAAGGCCATCGAAATCGCCGTATGCATCGCCCATCGTCCTTGTAAAGAAGAAGGATGGCTCCTACCGTTTCTGTGTAGATTATTGGAAGTTGAACGCGATTACAAAGGCAGACACTTATCCATTACCGAGGATTGATGATGCATTAGACTCCATGAGAGGAGCATGCTACTTCGCAACACTGGATATGAAGAGTGGATACTGGCAGTTCGAGATGGAAGAAAGCGACATCGAGAAGACCGCATTTACATCTCATCGAGGGTTGTTCGAGTTCGTAAGAATGCCTTTCGGACTCCGAAACGCTCCTGCCACGATGCAACGTGCATTAGACATCCTACTCGCCGGGCACAAATGGGAAACGTGCCTTGTCTACCTTGACGACATCGTAGTGTTTGGAAGAACGTTCGACAAATTTTTGGAAAGACTGAGAACTATCTTGGACCTGCTGAGGACAGCAAACCTGAAGTTGCATCCAGTGAAATGCTTCTTTGGATTCCAAGAAGTGAAGTATTTGGGACACCTGATCTCGCCTGATGGAATTCGGCCAGATCCAGATAAGGTTGTCGCCATAAAGAACTTCCCAGTTCCTGACAATGTAACCGCAATCAGAAGTTTCCTTGGATTGGCGGGTTATTATCGAAAGCATGTACCTGGATTTGCCAACATAGCGAAGCCAATGTCAGACCTTACGGGTAAAGACATACCGTTCGAATGGTCAGTTGACTGCGAGAATGCATTCCGCACGCTAAAGAATATGTTGTCGAAATCTCCATTAGTTGCCGTATATGATCCGAAGGCTGCAATATTTATGCATACTGATGCCTGTGGATACGGAATTGGAGCCATGCTGTACCAGAAGTCAGAGGATAAACGAAGAAAGGAGATCATTGGAAGTGTCTCCAGAGTTCTAAGGGACGCGGAAAAGAACTACAGTACGACGGATAAGGAGTGCCTAGCAGTAATCTATGGAGTCACCAAGTTCCGGCCGTACCTGTTCCAGAAGCCCTTTACAATTGTGACGGATCACCACGCATTATGCTACATGAAAACTGCAGCACGTCTGGAAGGAAGACTTGGTCGCTGGCAGCTGCTAATGCAGGAGTACGACTACAAAATCATCTACAAGGAGGGGAAACTTCACATCGAAGCCGATTGCCTCTCGAGATATCCAGCAGGAGTGCCTGTTAACTGGAAGGCCATCCCAGAAGCGGAAGACCTAGATGACAGTGTGATCTTTAATGTAACCTTACAATGGGATTGGAAGGTGGAGCAAAAATTGGACCCAGAGATTTTGAAGATTCGTGAGGAGTTGCGTAACCAACCAGAGTCACCTCTTCATAAGTTGTTTTGCGATTACGACAAGTTGTTCGCTTGTGTGTTTCACGGAAGTTCCGTACCCACACTCGTGAATGTGGTTCCAAAACATCTCATCCCAGAAGTAATGAGATTATGCCATGACGAGCCCGATGCTGGTCATGAAGGACAAACTAAGACCTGGAATCGAGCCAGGCAAAGATTTTATTGGAATAACATGAAGCACGACATATTCGAATATGTGCGCTCATGTGAGATTTGTCAATTACACAAGTTGGGTACGGAGAAACCTGAAGGGTTCCTTCAAGAAATGCCCATTGGAAAGCCTTGTGATTGCTGGGGAATGGATTTCATTGGACCATTAGTACCGTCGGTTGGAGGAAACAAGCACATCTTGTTGGTAGTCGATTACGCCACTCGATATTGCGTTGCTAAAGCAGTGAAAAGCACTACCGCACTAATCGTAATGAACTTCCTTGCAAAAGACGTAAGGAGAATCTTCGGGATACCAGAGAAACTCATTTCGGATCGAGGGACGCCGTTTGTTGCGAAGAACACTCAAGAATTCTTGAAAATAAATAAGATAGAGCACGAAACAACAACTGCATACCATCCGCAAAGTAATGGTCTCGCCGAAAGGACGAATAAAAGCATTATTCAGACTATGAAAAAGTATCTGACTCCTGCGAAGAACCAGACTGATTGAGCAACGAAACTGGATGGTTTTGGAATCGTACAACTCATCTGTACATTCATCCACGAAGTTTACGCCGTACAGACTCATGTTTGGGAGGGAGCCCAGAACTAAAGTGGACACCTTAGTTCCAGAACGACCAGTTATCGTGGATAACGGGGCAGGAAACCTCGTGGACGTTCGACAACATGCGGAAGCACGCCAAGAAGAGGAACTAAGAACAGCCAGGGCGAACCTGAAAGCAGCACATGATCGTCGAAAGAAGTACTACGACCAAAGGCATAAGAAGCCTTACGAGTACCAAATCGGACAGAAAGTACTTGTACGAGACATGCGAATCAGGCCTGGACAGAACAAGAAGTTCTTAACGAAATGGAGACAGGGATATACGATTGTGTCGAAGGTATCGGACACCGTATACTGATTGAGTTACGAGAATCGAGCTGGAAGATTAGTGGAGGACTCTGTAAACGTTGCAAACCTGAGACCACTATATGAGACTTACCAAAAGGACGGACCCAATGTTCCAACGACTGGAAACACCCTGGAGTCCATGGGTAACTCATCGCCAGAAGAATCCGAATCGGATCCTGCAAAAGAAAAAGAAATGACAGCGTTTGTCAAGAAAAAGAACTTACCTTCGCGTAAGAAGAGATGTTGTGGATACTGCAGATGCCAAAATGCTTGGATCGAGTCTTCTGAGGATGAAGAAGAAATTAAGATATTTACGAAAGCAATCCGAAAGCATTCTGACCGTAACGTCGAGATTAGAAGAAAAATGGCAGCAGACGATAACCAGCAGCAATTCTCATACTTACCTGGCGAAGATGCGATGAAATTCACCAGAGAATATGGTAACAAGACGAATTTTACCATGGAAACCATTGGATTGGTTGAAGAAATCAGCGAAATTCCTAAAAAAACGATGGAAATCGACGAAAAAGATGAAACTTCGCCGATGGAATTTCAAACGGAGCTGAAAAACGCGGAAATTATCGATGGAACAACAAATATGGACGATGATATCGATGCAAGTGACGCCACAGATGGAAATGACGTCCCAAATGAGGAAGTAAACAGGGAGCGGTCAATGACGCTACCAAGCATGGAAGAAACACGTGGGCGGAGGGATACATTCAGTGAAATGTCAACTAGCCTCGCACCACTATGGATCCGGGTCCTATTGTTTATGTTCTTCATCACTGACAGCTTTGCCCATGTGTTGAGCACATGTACAGGCACTATTTCTCATCATCTTTTTGTTTTGAAAAGTTTTCACCCATCCATCGTGGAAAATTGTGAAAATTTCTATCGTTCGATTACGGAAAGCATCAAAAGTTTTGTTTTACTTATGCAAATTTGGTTTACCATCGTGTGCGATTACGATGGCTGGTTTATGGAAAATAAGGGGCTGCCCTTCCAGTCGAGATTGCCAACTCAGGTCTCACAGAAGACCTGTTGGTTCGCGGAGTTTGGCGTTGGAGGCAACGAAGGCCTCTCGTCAAACGAAACCGACTCAACAGAGGCCTGAGGAATCAATTATGGTTGGAAGTCCACAGCTTCTCTCATCATGGGCCAAATAATCGAGTAAAACTGAAGGATGTCCGCCCTCGTGAGCCTGGGCCAACATACAAGGACGACGTCTAAGTAACGGAGCCGAAGACTACCGCCAGGAGCAATATGGAAGCTCCTGGGAGTCCTAGGGCTTCTGTAACGTCTCCTGGACCTACATCCTTTTTGACGAGACCAGCAGTCATGCAGAGGAACGCAAAAGTCACCGAAGTCACCGAAGGTCTGCCGAAACCGCCATCCTTCTGCAAAGAGACTTGCGCAGGAGCAAAGAAGATCCTGCTCAAGGATGAGCCATTTTGGACTACTAGAGGCCTTGGACTTATACTATTATTATACTATTTTATACTTGTGTTTATCGTTTTGAGTATTTACATACTTGTTTTGTTTATGCACGCTTGCATTTATTCGGAACACATTTCTAGTATTTTTATACTTTTCGTTTTGTATTTTTACTGCATGCATAAATTTTATACCAACGGGTATTTTTGCAAGGTCTTATTTTTGGAAGCACAGGGACGTGCTTATAAACTAGTTGGGGGTGTAACGAATTCATCGTCAGAATTCGTTGTTGTATTGAAACACCCTGTAGTTTTAAGTATTTTGATCGATGGGTTTCACCTCATGCTTGGGGGTGGGCGGGAGGTTATCCAGACGATACCTCCCTACCCTACAGGATGAGGAAAAGACGGCAAATGAATTGTATCGTCAATTCTTATAGGATAATTCCTAGAAGAATTGACGATATAGAACTTTTGGCCAGTGAAACACCGGTCAAGTGTGACGAAAAGGATACAGAAGTCCTTTTCGTAATTAAATTGTATTGTTATCGTTTGAAGAAGGATCAACGAAGATCCTTCTGTATTGTTATAGTTTTATACATCTTATAGATGTTTTCGTTTTAGTGAAGTGATAGCTCACTTCTAGGTCCGAGTGTGTCCAAGAGACTTGGACACACCTGGGGCCTTTGTTATCATAATCAGATGTTTGTATTGTATTTTGAGTATAAATACAAGAGGTTGTAGATTGAGAGGACAGACCGTCTTTATGCTTAAGACCTAGCAAGACCGATGCGATATCTCTCAATCTACAGGACTCTCTGTTTATTGAATAAAAGAGCATTTTCAACATACGAATTCAATGTGTGGACTCAGTCATTTTATGGGAGTGGGACTTAGAATTATAGCCGCCACATAGCCGATGTTTCCACCGGACAACGAAGTCTCCAGCAGCCGAGTGTAAGACGACATCTCTACAATATTCTCTACCACAGGTCTCCTGAGGTACCGACCCTTGTGTCCCTGGTGGTTAAGTAGCAACACAGGAGCCAATAGACCGAAAGACTTAATCATCAACATCCATTCGACACTTCTAGATGGCTAGTAGAGATCTCTCTACTAACCCTACGGAAACGGGGATGTTACACGAATGAGATTACGTTTTTAATTTTTTTTTATGAAATGTATTTTTGTCTTAACTTTTTCAGACTAGAAGGGTAATTTGTTTTGTTTTTTTTTCTTCATTGGTGAAAATACAATAGAAATTAATAGATTTGTCCAACACAGAACCGCCCTAAAGTTTTAAAATACTGTGGAAATAGTTTAATAGGAAATATTAAGTTACCAGAATATTTTTTTGCGTTAAGGTGAATTATGAAAAGCTGTTTTCAAACAGTCTTTCAGGTGCAAAATTAAAAATTTGAATGTGTCTTCGAAACTAGAAGGGTAGTTCGATCAATTAATTATATTTTCATGTTGATATCTTACAAAATAAACGTTTATAGACGAAAATTAAAATGTATCCTCTTCTTAAAAAGTTGGATTATTTTGAGACTCACGTGAAAAACTTATTTTTAAAGAATGTCAACATGAAAATACCAATAATTGATCAAACTACCCTTCTAGTTTGGAAAACGCATTCATATTTCTCTTAGTTTTGTTATCTGAAAGACAGAATAATCAGATTTGGAAAGAAAAAACACAGCTGTTCAGAAATTATATTAACGCAAAAAAAATGTTCCTGTTCCCTTCAATTTCCGTGTTAACCTTTTTCCACTTCCCTCGCGGTTCTGTGTTGTAAAAAATATAAATGTACTGATTTGAATTGTATTTTCAGCATGAAAAAATGATCCGAATTAGACTAGAAAAAGGGTGCACATGGAAAACATTACCTTTTATAATAGATTTAAATGAATATACTTACTATCACTAGCCGCTTCATCTGTGAGCACCAATAGTATGAGACTAATTATTAAAAATACTTTGAAACTAGACATAATAAGTTGGTATTATTTCTGAAAATAATAAATCTTTAAACAATTTTCAGTGATATAGAAACAGTTGAGAGAAAACTCAATGACTTAAGTGTGGGTTAATAATTCGGAATGATAGGCTTATTATATACGAATAATTTAACATCTGGTTGCGTGATTAGGTGAGGATGATTGACAAAGACAAGTGTTTTTTTTATTGATAATTGTAAAGTCCATTAAAAAGAAGTATTTTTCGGTATTCATATACAGACACACGGAATATTGCAATCTCTTTGTCTTGTTTGGCTGTGACAAAAGAACAGAAAAGACATTTGAATATATTGTTTATAATTGAATAGCTTTTTTAAGTTTGAAAGCTGGCAATCAATTGTATTTCATTGGTACAAATATGGTGAAAAACTTGTGCCATGTCACTTATTATGCTTTTGTATAGGTCGTATCCATTTCATGCACACGAGTTTCTATCGCTATTTTTCTTATCATTATTATGGAGGTAAGTTGGCAAAAGGCGAATATGGCCCGTGAAGCTGGTAATAGATGAATTAACATATAAAAATTAAATTTAAAATAACAGATCAATGAACAAGCAAAAAAACGAGGCAAAACAAATTAAAAGAGAAAATAATAAAATTTCAAAGAAGGAAGAAAGTTGAAGTCCTATGTTGTGACGGACCTTTTTTGCCCGGATATACGAAGCGAGTTATTGTTCGTATCTTAAGTGATTGGCTAAGTCACTTATTTTATCTGGCCCGGGAGGACTAGGTCAATATATTGCCTATTTACGCCCTCGCTAGTCTTTCAGTTAAGGAGGGAGACTTTCGTTTTTGGTCGTTTGGTGACTCAGGAAAAGTCACTTCAGTTTTAAGTTTTTTATGGTTTTATTGACTTATTTTAATATTTAAAAATCGTTTTGGCAATCATTGGGTAAGTCTTGACAATAGTTTGAAAAGAAATTTCTGGAGGTAATGGTCTCTTTAAGTAATAGTTGCTAAGCCATGTCAGTTTTTATGCTTTTTTCTAGTTTCGCATCCATTTCGTGTACAATTTAACTGCTTTGTTTGTTTAATCTTTTTATTTTTCGCTACTGCACGTTACTGCTAGCTTGTACCTTCAACCCTTGGCGTCGTCCAAGTTAGAATGGTCCCAAAAATAGACAGGCATTTAGAAATCGGGACAAACACAAGTTGGCTCCGCCCTTTTTATGACGACCGGGAACTTCTAATTGGTTTGTTGTGTGGTTCGACGTTGAAAAGGGCGGAGCATGTGACGTCAGACTACATAATCAACCAATTAGAAGTTGCTGGTCGTCATAAAAAGGGCAGAGCCAAAAATAGTCCCAGATGGAACACATCATATTAAACTCAACATGTTTTGACGTATGTTGCTGTAATGTGTAAGGTCCAATCACTCTTTCAATTACTCTGCGTGTAGCTTTAAAATGGCGCCATTAGCCACGAACTCTATTATTTTTATTATCATTATTGTGGTAAGTTGGCAAAAAGCGGAAACCGCCCATGATACCGATGATAAGAAGAATGAACTAGGCAAAAACAAATTAAAGAAAATAATAAAATTTACAAAAAAAAGTTGAAGCTCTTATACAAAACACAAGGACTAGTTATTGCTCAAAATTTGCACTATTTAGGTCGCGTAGAGTTCGCAAGAAAAATGAGTAAAGATAAATATCTATAGGAGCAAATGGAATAAAAATTATTAAACAAAAACATGTTTTTTTTTAAAAAAAAAGTAAGAAAAACTCGTTCTAATCCCTTCTTGTGTTGTTGGTGTAGTGGTTAGTCTGAGACTCTCAGCCCATGTCATGGTCATGAGTTCAATTCCCGTGCATGGCGTGCAGTGCAGTGTAGGAATTATTTTCAAACTAGTGGGGTAACCCGTCATAAATGACGGGAGCAAAATTCACAGGCAATTGTGCCCAGCATTAGAATTTCTTTTCTTCAGGCCTTTTATGACGTCAAACCAAGTAACAAACCAATTAGAAATTGATGACGTTCATAAAAGGACGGAGGAAAAGAAATTCTAATGCTGGGCACAGTTGCCTGTGATAAATTCTAGTTTAATTTTGCTACTATTATTTCCTCCCCTTTTTATATTTGAAAGAGAAAATGAGTTTTTCATTTTCTCGGGTGCGCGCATGCGCGTCGTTTGTTCTTTTTTTTACTCCTTCCATTTCAATACCAGTTTCCCCCTCCCCCTTTTTCCCCCCTCCCAGTTTCTTTCTCTCCCCCCTTCTACACTTTCCAACCTTTTCCCCTCTCCAATTTAATATAAGGTTCTTGGATGGGGGAGTGTTGAAGTAGTGAAGTAGCTTTTTCGTTTCCACTGTAGACAGTGACTAAAGTTTCTCCGAAGTAAACCGATTATCCTGTTGGATTTAGAAACAGTATTCTCGCAATGAGTTCTCCAAGATAAACTTGATGATCTGTCCACCATACATTTTGCACGGTAGGTTTGTCTATTTTGCTAAATGGGAAAACTTGCCATAATGAAAAAATCAAACACTAAATGAATAATTTTATTTAAATGGCCATCCATTGGAATGAGTATTACTGTAAATGGACAACAGTTTTTTGAGATTCCATTTTGTGAAATAGAAAACACAATTTCTATAGTTGTCTCACCATAAGATGAAGCTTGTGACGTCAGAGGGTCTGACAAACAGTTTAGGAATGTATCATCCACTTTATCCGTAGGCGAGGCCTGATCCCAGTTAAAATCTTTTAAAAAAATTAGTCCGAGATAGAACAGATGCATCATATAAAACTCAACATGTTTTGACTGATGTTGCTGTAATGTTTAATGTTCTATCCCTATTTTATTGGTTTTGTCTACCACAAGAATAAACATTCTTGCATACAAATTTACAAAAAAAAAAATGCCATTTTAGTAGCAATAATTTGATGGTTGAAGAAAACTGAACTGAAAATGGTTAGGATTTTTATTTGATTACTAGTGGGGTAACCCGTCATAAATGACGGGAGCAACATTCATAGGCAATTGTGCGCATGCGAGTCGTTTGTTCCTTTTTTTACTTCTTTCATTTCAATTTGAGTCACCCCCTCTCACTTTTTCCCCCTCCACGTTTCTCTCTCTCTCTCTCCCCCTCTACATTTTCCAACCTTTTCTCCTCTCCAATTTATTATCATGGGGTTCTTGGATGGGAAGGGTGCAACATATAGTTGACCTTGAGAAAAAAAAAGCTGTTCATTTCTTCAAATTTATATAAATTCCGATGTTACTCCACACACACACACAGACCTGGGATATTATATATATAATTAGTGGGTAACCCGTCATAAATGACGGGAGCAAAATTCACAGGCAATTGTGCCCAGCATTAGAATTTCCTTTCCTCAGGCCTTTTATGACGTCAGACCAAGTAACAAACCAATTAGAAATTGATGACGTTCATAAAAGGGCTGAGCAAAAGAAATTCTAATGCTGGGCACAATTGCCCGTGATAAACTGTAGTTTAATTTTGCTACTATTATCTCCGCCCCTTTTTATATTTGAAAGAGAAAATGAGTTTTTCATTTTCGCTGGCATGCGCGTCATTTGTTCTTTTTTTTACTCCTTTCATTTCAATTTCAGTCACCCCCTCCCCCTTTTTCCCCCTCCACGTTTCTCTCCCCCCCACCCTTTCCAACCTTTTCCCCTCTCCAATTTAATATCAATGGGGGTTCTTGGATGGGGAGTGTACAACATATAGTTGACCTTGAGAAAAAAAGCGTTCATTTATTTAAATTTATATAAATTCCGACGTTACACACACACACAGACCTGGCTTAATATATATAATATATTAGCTAGCATAAAGTTGACTTTTTTATTACTTTATTCAGTTATGCAATTATTTATTTGTAGTTGTTAGGTTTGATCAAAGAATGTCCACAGGACTAAAAATATTAGAAAAAAAAAACGGAATAGGATTTCTGATTAAGTTAGATTAAGCTATCACTAGTTACACATTTTAAGACTGAGACACACTATGTGTCTAACATTGGATCCAACATTGTAACTATATTTGTATCCAAGATTTGCCTCTAGCATTTGCCAGTTGGACACTTGTACGTTCACAATTGGTTAACTGGGGGCCCGTTTCACAAAACTACAAGTCTTGTTCATAACAATTGTAGTTTACAAGTCTTTGTAATCACAACTTGTTCTTTACAGGTGGTTCACGAATATTTGTACACAAAACTACAAATCATGTGAGTAAGAATTGTAGCTTACAAGTGTAGGTAACGAGTTGTTGGGAACAACTGAAATTTGACTTGTTTGTAACAAGGGTAGATAAAATAGTCGTTTTCTTTTCTTCATGTGTAATTTCTTAACTTGTCAAAAATGTCTAAAAAGGAAATAAGGAAATAAGCTGTGTATTTTAAAAAAAATACGAGATAGTAAGGACATTCTAAAAAACTTTAAAACAATCTACCTACCATACTTTTTGAGTTAGGTAGAAAATCTTTCGTTGGCAACAAGTACCAGTTACAAGTTTGTCAACTACACTTGTTAGCCACAAGTGATTTTTTGTGGTTCACTTGTAAATTTTTAAAAATTCACTTGTAATTAAAAGTGCACACTTGTATTTTTGTGAAATGCTATAGTAATTGAAAATTTTACAAACATGTAAAAATTTACTTGTTACTAACAAGACTTTTTAGTTTTGTGAAACGGACCCCTGGTCAGACTATGTGTCCAACATTGGGTTTATCGTTGGGGCGACGCAGATTTTAAGAATACGCTGTTCGAATGAAACTGAAAGAGTAACCTTCGCACACATAGTGGTAGGTTCTTTCGGAATTGGTTCCAAACGCTGGACGCATTGTGTGGCCGAGTCACGAATGGTGGTGTGAATGCATTCCAATGTTGGATGGGCCGTTTGAAGCGGGGCAAGCAAACCAACACCTGCCAGAATGCCCTCCAATGTCGAACGACATCTATTTCATTCGTCTAGCGTTGGAAGGCATTCGATGCGTAGTGTGCCTCAGGCATTACATGACTGACAAATATAATTCTTACCTCTCATAAAGATGGGTACTCTTATCTCGTGATCACTTATCAGTATCGAAACATTCGCAAAGGTGTACCGTGTTGTCCACGCATCCAAATTCATAGCCGTCTTCGTGACATAAGTTGGTGCAACCCTTCATTCTAAATCTATGCAATTCAGCACATACTATGAATTAAATAAAAGAGGAAAGCTGTGTGAAATTTACGAGTATCATACATCTTTTTTTGATTACTTTTTGTTATTCTGAGCAATAATGCATATTTTGTTGCATCTGGCAAGAACCTTGCATTTTGGATTTTTGTTGACAGTCAAGATAAATTTATAAACTATACATTTATATAAATTTAGGTGGTCTTCACACTATCCGTCGTAATATGGTCCGGTCATGGTCACCATCATCTTTCTATTTAAAACTGTAACAGTGCAAGAGACCCAGTTACGGGACTAAAGTCTAGATTCTCTCAGTTTGGGAATGGATACCGCATTAAGCTGAAAAAGTGTGTGATTTAGAACTGACTCCATACGGTGCCGGAGTCGTACTTTTTGGTATTTAATGTTGAACGGAATTGCAAAGGAGAGAAATTATAATAACAGGCGAGACAAATGCTGGTTGACGATGTTACCGATTGAATGCACACAGCCATTACAGTACACTAAACAGAGAATAGTTGCAAAGTGTGGACTAGTCAATGGGTTATTTCATATTTCGATATCAGAGAATGGACCCCGAATTAATAAAGACACGGAACTTTATACCTAGGGGCTGTGTGCACCTACTCAGTTGCACCCATGCTCAAGGGACTGTGCCTTGATGGGTATCCATTTGCCGATTCCGGAACCAGAATGTGATTTACACTTCAGGGTCTTAAATGATAGAGGTATGGCCGTAAATGCGGCATTTTGAGTACGAGGGACCCCAAAGCTATGATTCTAAGGACAAGGAGAAATACAGGGTGTTACAAAACCATGATTTGAGTTCAATTGAAAATCTATAGTACGATATATTTGACTGCTTTCAACCGGACTCTTAGGTCGATTCACACTATATGGTCATGGTGGGCTCCAGTTGACCGTGGTCAAATATCGAACTATAGATTTTCAATTGAAATCCAATATATTTAAATCATCGACGTTGACACTGGCGACCAGACTCAGATCATGGTTTTTCTATAGAAAAGTGACCGGTGACCATTGACCATGACCGTGTTACAATCGGATAGTGTGAATTGACCCTTTATTATTAAATCTTAAAAAGTACTTGGTTTTTAGACTACTTATATGAAAATAAATTAAATTTAATCGTTAAGCTGCAAATAAAATATCTTGGCTAATGTAAACATTGCTTAAGTTCGTTCTGTCAGTGAGATTATTTTAATTGGCACTTACAGTCGTCGTATTTATCACATTCCACACTGTCCATAAATGTATTGAGCAATATTCCGATGAGAACCATGATGGAAAATGCTTTGAAACTTTTCATTATTGTTTTGCTGTAGTAGTAATAGTAGGCTGGCTCTATATTAGAAAAATGGTATGTAAAGCCAACGAGGTACATACACTTTCACATTGATATAATTTAAGACGTTAAAAATAATCAATTAATTGTGTGGTTGCACTTTTATGTTCCTTTGATTGAAACCTAACTAGTTATTGTAATTTGAATTTGATGTATTTTACGTCCTATATGTACGTTTACATAGCTCAGTGAAATACATGTCAGAACCAGGGGTGCCTCCAACCCTGCAAAGCCAATAGAGAATTCACCCCACCCCCTTCCCCCGTTAGTAACGTCCTCAGGTAATTATACTACTCAGGGCCATAGCGAGGGGAGCCAGACAGGACAGCGCCCTTGCCTGTTAAAAATTCTCGTCCTTCCTGAAGCAATTTATGTTGTCCTAATCATTTTCTATCTTGGTAAAAAAAAATGCACGACGCTTTCGAGCGCATCCGATCCAAGTTGATATATTTTAATATGTTAATTGTTTAAACAATTTAATTTTACATTTAAGAAAAAAAGTTTATCATTTATGTCACTAGTAGGAACTTTTCGGCTGTTGGAAAAGGGGAAGAATGCTATTGACTTTGATTTATTTTTAACTAAATTTAACAACAGCCATAACAAAAAGTTGCAACTTTATTAGTAGTAGATCTATACTTTTTTCATAAAGAATGTTTTGTCGTATTATTACTTTGTATTTAAAAAAAAATGTTTAAGGAAACATCAGCCCTACCAATACATTTTTTGGCCCTTCCTAAGATCAAGATTTGGCTATGGCCCTGAATAGGTTTTGCACGTGATATTGGAAGCCTACCAAAGCAGTAGTAATCTTGCGGTGAATCTTTGCTGTAAAAATAGCCAGTGAGATGACTGCTTTACAAATTTTTACAACATTCTTCTGTCAATCTTCTAACATTTTATCTTACAACAACTAAACACGGGAGTAATCTTAGAATAATTTTCTTCATGTAATCTACCACTGAGTGAGAGTGATGCTTTACACTATAAGGGTCGATTCACACTGTACGGTCAAAGTGGGGTGCGGCTGACCGTGCTCAAATATCGTGCTTGAGATTTTCAATTGAAATCCATTAAGTGTAGTCAGCTTTCACACTGGCAACTACTGTATACACACACACACACACACACAGATCATGGTTTTCCACAGAAAAAAATGACTGGTGACCTTAACCATACCGTGTTATGACCATAGGCCTATAGTATGTAGAGACCCTAACTGTGCCATTTGCCCTTTGGTGAATTCAGAGGAACGTGTTAAGGCAACCTGAGTTAATACTAAGATTATGATCTCTAGAATTCTTACCGTGTTCAAGACGAGAGTTCGTTTTACAGTAGAATAATGCCAAACTTTGTATTTTATTTATGTAATAAATATTTCGACACTATTATTTCTACTTTTATTGATTTTATGTTTATGTCTATGTCTATGTTTATTCAAAAGTCTAGCTGCGAAATAGGTTTGCATTAACAATATAATAAATTATACAGAAGGTCTGTGTATACCATCTACAGGATGTTAAAATGCAACACTCAGAATATGCATTGTGTTGTAAGACTGAGCAATGTCATCTATTTTTTAAACTTGATGATAATCGTCATTTTCATAAGTTGGCTTCATTTGAAATACAAAAACAAGAAATGTAATTAACATGTATCATTTGTAGTATAGTAAGACTTCTGGTCAGCACTAGGTAGAGCAGGTTTTTTTTAAAAAAAGTTTTTTACGATTACAGACACCTTAATGGATTTCCCAATATGTCCCCATGCCCCATGCCCCCTCCCCCCCCCCTCTGCCAGACTGTCAAAATAATCATCATCATCACCACCACCACCAAAAGTTATATTAGGTACCCGTATGACTTCGTTGTACTGGCCTCGCCACCTCATTCCGCATTGGTAATCATGATAATTTATTCCAATCTAACAACTTTTTTAAAAATTGTTCAGAGATCTCGAGGCGTCATTTCCCCATTATTTGGTTCTCTAATACTCCTGATTGAGAACCTCCTGGTATAGAGATTAACATAGTATTTATTTCTGCACCATTTACAACTTTCAGTCTGGTGAACATCTGCAATGACATATATGTTCAATAGGCACAACGTCAAGATCAACAGTTGTATAACCGGACAATGACGATTATCATCAAGTTTAAAAAATAGATGACATTGCTTAGTCTTACAACTGGTACGTCAATCTTGACGGCCAAGCTAATTACTTGTAAACCACAAAAGATCACTTGTAACTAACATGTGTAGTTGACAAACTTGTTACTTACACTTGTTGCCAACCAAAGATTTTCTACCTAACTCTAAAGGTACGGTGGGTAGATTGTTTTACAAGTGTTTTAGAATGTATCTACTATCTCGTATTTCTTTTAGAAAACACAGCTTATTTTCTTTAGGCAACATTTTTAGACATTTTTGTCACAGCAAAAATCATAGCCATTTATACAGTATATGACATAATGGATAGTTTTGGAAATGATTTAGATCCTTGGCACACAGGCGACTTTTGAAAGACTTTCTGGCAAGAAAATGGGTCGACCAAATGAACGGAAAGACGTCAACCTTGGCACACAGTTAAAAGTTGCCTGTGTATCAAGGTTGGCGACTTTTTATAGAAAATACATTGCGACAACAGCCCTGGAACCTTCGACTTCTTTTTGTCTCCAAAAAGTCTTTCAAAAGTCGCCTGTGTGTGCGTGCGTGCGTGTGTGTCAAGGGTATTCACTTATTGTACTGATGATACGAGAAACATGGAGTAGTGTGTACACCGTATCCGTGAATGATATGGATACAATAGGCAACGGTGATACGATACGCTAAACCGCAACAAGTGGATACAAGGCCTTAGAATAGTCACATACATGTATCATTATTTTAAAAAATATTTACCTTCTAGTAAAAGGGATCGAAACTTAATTTTATCGTTTTCTTTGAAATTTTAGCATAAATTACAAAAATGGCAATCTGGAAAAGGATGAGAAAGAGTGGTTTGAATAAATTAATATCAATGTTTTTCAAATGGCAGCACGGGTTCTTGAGAAAACACCTGTACCTCATTTTACCCTGTTTTTTCCTCTCTATTTGCGTGCATCATACAAATTTGAAAACACATAATGTTATTTTTATATTATTTTATTCATGAGCATATAACATTATAACATTGTGATTATTTTATTCAGTGATACAAATATTTATCTGTATTGTCGGAAAGTAACTGAAAAAGTATTACCGAAGTAATTATTTTTATTTAAATTATTAGTGCACACATTTCGAAATGGTTGAATTTAGGTTCACAGCTTTATATTGAGGTCTATTTGGTGTTCATATTCCTAAAAGATTAGATCGAAAACAAAATGGTGTATGTAACTATCAACTTAAAAAGAAGCCAAGGGGTATAAATAACAAAAGCAAAGTAAAACCATTATTATCATTTCATTGACAGTACTTTCCTCCATTTTTTTTAGAATAGAAATGTCACTTATATCTCTTGGCTTCTAGGTTCCGCACGGTTTTTTTTTACCTTACTTAAAAATGGTGGAAACTAATCAGTGGTCACCAGTCAGTGTTGAAACAAGAGCAAATTTTCATCATTCTATCCACGCACCCATAAACAAAACCATCTTCTTGACATTGGTCGGTGCAATCATCAGTCATATATCGATCCATTTTAGCACATACTATATGATTTAAAACAAAATATAAATAGAATACAACATATACTATACATGCAATTTACTTTGCCCCAGGAAATGTTTACTTTTATGGATCTGACCCTCTTATAAAGCCCTTTGGAGTCCCTTAAGGCCAGTAAGTCCGTGGTGAAAAAACCCTTTGGTACGCACAGTTCAGTATATAGCCTTTGAAGCCCTTGGGTCCACTTAGCTTACTGGTTTTATAAGTTAGTGTATTAAGCTAAAATACAGCTCTTGTCCATCCATTAGTTTTTTTTTTTTAATTTTAGATGGGTTTTTGGGCTAAAAGTTTTTTTCATAATAATATCTTTAAAAATAAACTTTCTATGGCAGTTTGAAAAAGGTGAAAGTAGGTTTTCATGAAATGTTAATGGAAAAACCTAAAAATCTGTCCATTTTCCAATTGTGACATGCCCGTTGATGATGCCATTTTAGTGTTACAGACATGTGTTTTCTTTGTAGAAGTCCTTTTGACTTCAAGACAAAACCGTAACATTAATCCTTAAGAAAATGTCTTGTTGAATTTTTTGAAGAACAAGGTCAAGTATTAATCACTTTTCAGGATTGAATTCCTATTGAACCACGTACAGCCTTGAGGGTTAGAATGCCCTGATCAACTTGTTGGTGGATTCCCTACTCTGTTTGTCCTGGACTGACCTTATGTCAGTATTAAGAAATAGAACTTAATTCTACAGAAGGGATATCTTACAAATTCGGAGTCAGAGCAGGGCTACTAATGCCACAGAGCACTGTCATGGGCCATTTTCGCCAATGGCAATGCCTTGAACCAGAACATAACCTTGCGTGGATTTTGTGTTAGGGAATCTTTCCCTAAAATATGGAATTATGGACAAGAGTTCAGGGAATTTTTTCCTAATACCTTGTGCACACATGAGTTAAATGAATTCAAATTAAATGGGTTTAGGTAAATTGTACGGAATTCAGTTAAGGGCATGAATATTTTGTCAATAGTTTATATTGCAGATTATTAACTGAATAAATTGAATTCGACATATTGTTTGTCCTTCACAGGGCTCTGTAGAACACGTTTTTTTTTACTTAAATGCATTTAAATTATCAGGCGTGTACTAGGTATAAGGGAAAGTACAAGGACAATTAAGGACATCAGGAGGTGCCATCAAGTTCTAGTAGAAGCAGGTAGATGGGAAGCGTCACATAACTGCTATAAAATGTTTATTTATTAAGATATTGCCAAGAAGACACTTTACCATAATCTTCAACCATTCTAGTTTTGAAAACAATTTTCATTTTTTCATGTTGTTTCTAAAAAAAAAAGTTCGCTTGTTGTTTTTGAGTTCAACTTTTATAAAAAAATAACATATGGAACTTATAGCATTAGCCACTTCAATTGTGCGATATGTGGAGGAAATGCAAAATATCTATGCAGCCGCCTTAAGTTAACTTTGTTCTGTCAATAAGATTGTTTTGAATTGGTACTTACACTCATCATATAGACCACATTCCACAATTTCAATCGATATAGTGAGCAAAAGTCCAACGAGAAACATGACGGAGATGGCTTTGAAACCTTTCATTTTAGATTAGATTTTAGTAGGTCCTATTAAAAAAATATTTTAGGAAATTTAAGTAAGACAACAGATTTAGATGTTAATGCAACAAAAAAGTGTGACTTTTCTGATTGTTTATTTCTATTTCGAAATTTTGGCTGTTTTTCATGCATTTGTGATTGTCACTGTTTGTGACAATATCGTCAAAAATGTAATTCAAACTCAATATACTCGAGAGTTATGAGAACTATTTTTACAAAACACGTTAATTTTGACAGAATTTATTTGCATATTTGCATTTACATTTTCAGTTGGTTTTTTTTTCAGCACATGGATTCTTAAAGTGGCTGAATAGATATTCATTTGTAGTGACGATATCCGATTGGACAAAAACAAAATAAATATCTATTCAGCCACCTTAATTTTTTTAAGTAATTAGAGTAACTGAATGATGTCAATATGAAGATCATGTTAACAACTTATCATCTTTAAAAACAAATTTTTCATGAAAATTTGTAACAAAAAGTAAAGTGTTCGTAGAGTCATTATTGAAAACTTAATCTCACGTTAATTAAATCTTAATTACATGTTAATTTTGTTAATAGATAATCTTACCAGTGAGTGTGGAGGGATGCTTCACACTGTAGCTATACTGATTGCCCTTTTGGTGAATTTTTAGAAATCAACGTTAGTGAAAGATGACGAGTTCTAGGATTCTCACCGTCTTCGAGACGTTTTGTCAAAAACGAGAGTTCGTTTTATGATACTAGTTTCAAATTACGTGTTGCACATGTATATATAATGTACACGTACGCAATGAATAATTTGTCATGTTTTTGAATATTTACTGCATGACAATGTCTGTGTTTCTTTAAAAGTCTGGCGAAAAATAAATCTGAATTAAAAATATAATAAATTATATAATAAGTGAAGGCTTATGTGTATTTATTATTTACTGATAGTAATTTATTTCAAAATTGATACAAAGACAAGAAATGCAATTGATTTATAGCATTCACCACTTGGTCAAACATTATTTTTTGGACGTCTGTGGTTTGTAGTGTAGTCCTTAATAAGGTGGCTGAATATAGGGAGAAAAAAAAACAGAGAAAAAAAAAAACATTCATTAAAATGCTCGTAAAAATACCTAAAAATAATTTAAAAAACCCACAATTAAACCAGAGGGAATCCAACACATTGACGCACGTGCTGATTTTTTTTTTCTGGTTTTTTAAAATTATTTTTAGGTATTTTTACTAGCATTTTAATGGATGTTTATGCTTTACGAGCGCGTACTCGATGGAGTTTAAAATCAGAGTTAAAAATTCGCTATTTTGAAATTAGTTTTTTAAAAATATAACCGCATTTACCAATTTTAATTTTCTTTCTATCACTCGATCAGCATGTATTTAAGGTGCACATTGCATTTTGAAAACTTAATATTGGACAACTTTCAATATGAAAAATAAACATATTGCTGCGCGACTGTGTATTTTAAAAATTAACGTTTTTTCTTTAACATTGGGTCTATGGGCTCAATATAAACACGATGCTAGCGCTCTTTGCGGAGATTTTTCGAAGTAATTTTGTGATGTAGCGTCAAGCAAAAAAAAAAAACGTAAACATTTTGAGAGTGACACAACTCCAAATGAGTGTAAAGTAGCATTTTTTTTTTCTATCGCAATCTATTGTTGGGGAGCCAAATAAACGGATATTGTGAATAGTTAAAACGGTTTTCGCACTTGAAAAACCCATCAAAGTAATCCATGAATCAGCGCAGGATAAAGCCCGGTATAGGGGTCGAAAACTCAGTTTTGTTGGGTCGTGTCTTTGAGTTGATTCATTTTTTCTATCTTTTGGAAACAATTTAAGAAAGCTTGATTGTAATTTTCTTTCAATATCAAATCAATATTAGGCCTATTTTGATCCGTTGTCACGGGACCCTTAAAAAGCGTGGGGCCGATAGGCTGGTGCCGAATCTGCCTATTTTTGGTAATCCGGATTAACTTTAAACTTATTTTTCTCAGAAAAGTGTTTTTTTTATAGTTGTGCAACTCGGAAAACAAGCTGTGCATGTACAGCTTAAGTACCTTTTGAATAAACCATTTAAGAGGCTAGATACATCGTTTAGTTCAAAATTTCTCCGAATGTAGGCGCTGCGATCGTTGTTGATTGAAAAACGGTTTTTTAACGTTTTTTCTCCCGGTTCGAAGTCACATAATAATTAATTGAAAAATAATTTCGCGTGCTAACCTTCGAAAAAGAAAACATTGTGAAGCCAGTAGATTAATGCACGTAATAATTATTTTGTTATTGTTCTGAGTTGTTTTTAATGGGAGTTCTTCAAATGTTTGGGTGAAGGTTTTTTTGCTCCTATGGGAATTAACATGGAGTTAAAAAAACGTAAGATTTTAAATGTTATTTAAAAATAGAAAGCCCTTTTCAAATTTAGAACAAGGAATAATCCTGAAGGCAATAAACACGTGTAAGTACGTGCTAATTTTTCTGATTGCTCTAAATCATTTTTAATGCGAGTTCTCTTAACGTTTGTTGGACGGTGTTTTAGTCCTATGGGACTTAACATGGAGTTAAAAAACGTACGATTTTAAACGTTATTAAAAAATAGAAGGACCTTTTCAAAATTTATAAAAACGAAACATCGTGAATCAATACATGAATGTATGTGCTAATTATTTTGTTATTGTTCTAAATCAGTTTTAACGAGAGTTTTTCAAATGTTTGTGGGACGGTTTTGGGGCCAATGGGATTTAACATGGGGTTAAAAAAACGAACGACTTTGAACCTTGTTTAAAAATAGAAGGACCTTTTCAAAAATTATATAAATCGAGCACGTGAAGAACAATACTTTTTATTGCATTTTGCGCTTTACTGTATTTTAATTGAGCGATTGTGAGGCGATTTCTTTCAGTTTTAGTAACACTATATAAGAACACTCATTTGTCTCGTTGTCGTCTGCTCAAAACAACAAGATGGACGTGGATCTAGGCTCTTAATTAGATATTTGAATTTGAAAAATTACTCTTAGCCATGAAAACCTGTGGCAGAGGGACAAGAGTCCAAATGTAGTATGTGAAATGAATACATTATCAAAAGAAAAAAATACAGTAGATGCCCAGTAATTATAATTCCAATAATGTCCAATAGTGCAAATCTATAAAAGGCATTAATTGTTAGAAAATGGTGTAATCCATAAGAATGTTTTTCGTAACAGAATGCTTTGTGTTGTTCCATTGTCGAAACACCGTAGGGGGAAAACGTCGATATCATGTCATAGGTTTAGACTAGCGACAGTATAACAGATACAAAAATCCGTAAAGTTCAAGCATCCAAACGAGAAACCTTCATCTTTACAGTTTTTCTCGCATTCATATGTTGCTGAATTATAAGTATCCTTGCATCCTGAAAGAAGCACATAATTATTTCGTTAAATATAGATCACTCACTGTCATTAAAGATATAAATTATAATCGATTATTACCCTCATCTTGATTTACTACACTTTCTATGAATAGGCTGATGAAGCCAATGAGAAACAGGACTGTAAACGCTTTGAATTCCAACATCGCAATTTTGGATGTATCTAATAAATATCCTTAGTTGAAAAATTTCATTAACACAATTAAGACGGTTAGCCTCTAGCACACACTGAGACGCAGAGACATAGACTTCCACATAGTCAAGCATTGGGCAAAGCAGCACAGGTTTTTGTATTTAGTACATTTTAATGCAGATGCGTATGTTGATTCACTGAGAAGGCCTGCGTTCCAATATGCAGATCTGCATTGAAACGTGGGCTACTAGATACGAAAACCCGTGCTCTGTACTGCTTGCTCTATGCTGCACTGTGTCCATAACCCAGGACATTCATTTGCATATTTTGCAATTTTGCATGAAGATGGTTTAGGGCTCGCGGGGTCGTGACCGCCGCACCAATTTTATATTTTATATAGATTGAGCTTTGTCTGGGTATAACGTCGGAATTTATTTAAATTGAAATGAACCGGTTTTTTCTCTTGGTCAACTTTATGTTGTGCTCTCCTGATCCAAGAACTCAAACAATAGTTAAATGCTTATAAAAAAAATGCAAGCGGTCAAGGCAAATTCACGCAAAATGTCATTTATAATGAAGTATTTGAATAAAGTAGTTAAATATAATCGCATATCTATATCTAGGATACCAGTAATTTGTATAACGAGAGTAACCATGGAGTCGCATTGTTCACTGAATATATCGATATATTTGTTCGATATGTGCAACCCTAGCTGCCTAGCATTGATCAGCATCAACGGTGGGTTTTTTCTTAGATGCCTTTAGTCGTCGTTGCCGCCGCCGCTGCTCGTATTTACCCTTGCCCGCCACCACCGATCTATATACCATACTACCATCCCAATGTCCCGTTTTTGTCTCAAAGAAATATGGTCAGCCTACCTATGATTTAACGTTATTGACTAATATTAGTGATAACCTGAAGTAGTTGTTCATACCCAAACTGAGAAGTTCGTTTCGTGGATACGGTCCGAGCTGTTGGTTTTTTTTGTAAATGAAATAGCATGCAAATGGTTATTTTATTATTTGCAGGGATCTATTTATCATGTATGCTTGCATAAACAGTATTCAAATCTATCCTAATTATTCCATATTGATGTCAACAAAAATAGTTTTGTTGACAACGTTAAATAAATATCCTCCAAAACACTTGTGACTTGAATCAACATACAACATACTACACTGTTGTTTAGATTCGGTTAATTATAGCAGAACGTACCTTTCACATTGAAATGCAACTGAATGCATGATAAATCTTAAATTGTGTGTTATAATTGATATTATTCGAAAAAGGTGTTGTACTTCTCAAAGTAAATAATTGCTATTACTAATTACATTATTGAAAATCTGTGTGCACGTTTTTGATCTTTGAGCAGAAATTTGTTTGCATATTATTCATACTTGGCTCTTATAACATCCTTAATGCTATTGTTCATTTAAGATGGTTTTATTCTGTCTTTCAGATGCAAAATGGAGAGAAATTTGAATGTGTTTTAAAAAGTAGAAAGGTAGCATGATCACTTAAGGGTATATTTTTTGTCTATAAAAAAATTAATTTTGAAATATGAAAATTGTAATTAAGCTACCTTTCCAGTTTCTAAAAGAAATTCTAGTTTCTTTTAATTTTGTTTTGGAAAAATAGAAAAAGATCTAAACAGGTAGAAAAAAACTAGCGTTAGCCCATTAGTATTAGCAGAGCGCATGCGTATTGCCATCTTATCGTTTATATAGGAAAGTGGTTGCAGATTTGCGTTAGCAGCGCCATCTATTGATCACCAATGGAAACAATAGATGGTACTGCAGCTACTACTGCTAGCGTGCATCTACGATCGTTTTCCTATATAAAACAATAAGATGGTAATGCGCATGCGCTCTGCAAATTCTAAAAAAACGAGATGTGTTCCCCTCTTGTGTTGCTGGTGTAGTGGTGAGAGTCTCAGCCCATGGTTATGTTGGTGAACTTGGTCATGGGTTCAATCAAACAAACAAATTATGAAGTTAAATAAAAGCAAGTAATACATAAAAGCGAGTAAATAATAATGATAAAAAATAATAATAATCAAAAGTTTGAAAATCAAGCTATTCATAAAACCGTCGGGTAGGGAAGCCCATAATTTCAGTATACACTGTAGGTCCAATCATATGTATACAGTAGTATGAAAAGGACTCACGGCTACGTCACAATACAATATCACGTAATCACTGTAACAAGAGGTCAGACGTGATTGAGCAATCTTTTCTTTTTCTACCGTCCTTGCTCAGGCGTAACTTCTAGTGTACTGCTCAACTCATTAAGGTTGCTGATGTTTCAAATTGTAAAATGAAAGCAGCGAAATGAATTTTAAAGAAAGAAAAAAAAACTATTCAAAGTTGAAATATCTTTTGAATGATATTTAATGAAGTACGTCCGTTTTTGTTTCTTCTTCTAGATGTGTGCTGTACTTGAAGGAAGTTTGATTGAACTGAAGGACATTTGATTGGACTGCAGCAAACCCAATGCAAAATGGCGATGAACTCAGCTGATCCTCCTGTTAATCGCGATTTAGTTTAAATTTCAATGGTTTCATTTGTGTTAAAACTGTGCGAACTCTATTAATTTAAATGCCTACTCAAAGACGTCGCCAGATGACACGGTCAGCAAAACAATTTCGTTTCTATTTACTTGTTATTAAGGTTTTTTTTCAGTCAGAGATCTGGTTTCTATTGAACTCTTTTTGTTCAACATTCATTTGTAGCATATAATAGGGGTTATGATAACGTAATTTGCATGTACATGTTGAAAAATGCAAATTAGGATTACAAATGAATGTTTTTCGAAGCTCGAAACGTTTAAACTTTTTGGTTGCCTTTTTTTTTCTGTTGTACAGTTGTAAATTTCTTTGCAGTGTTGCTGGAGAGCGATGCTTTTTGTCATCATGGGTCGTCGAGGGGTGACTTGGTAAACGGACAAAGAGTTTTGAGGGTGGCTACTCCACAGTGGTGTTGACTTGTGAACGGATTTAGCTTTACTGGCCAAGCTCTCTTAAGAGCCATCGTGTGCGGTTTATTTGTGTAGGAAACACAAGAAAACACGAGTTAAGTGTAGGCCCCACACAACTGACATGCCCGAGCAAGGACTTCTAACGGACAGTCTCGTTACAAGTTTTTGTTCCCACTGGTTTTGCTTTTTACTTTCCTTTACCTTTCCCAAATACCCTCCCAAGCAGGTTTCGTTTATGGATGAGCAACAGAAGAGGATGTCATTCCATCATCGTTGGAGCGCGGCTCAGGACGGCATTGGAATCACTCCGTGAGTGAGTTAGTGTAGGGATTTTCCGTTCACAAGTCAACACGTTGAGTACTCGGAGGCCTCGGGTTGGTGTTAAGGTTGGTGACGAACTTCGTAATAACAAATCCTAGTCCCGTGTCATTACGAAGTATCGGCCAATGGCTGATTATATTATATTAAGAGGAGTTAAGTTAGCATCTTATAATTTGTGTGGGGAATAGAGAAAATTTCATTGTCTGATGCAGAAACTGAATGAACAGATGGCAAAACATTGCTATATCCAATTGACTTTCAGTCTGATTTTATCCGTTGTGACAGATTAAAGGGATACACACGTTCTTGCAACGTCCAATCCAATATCATAATTGTCATTTATATGGAAAATCATTTCAAAGAGTGTCGAATGTCAAACTAGAAAAGGTTACACTCGATTGTGTGATTGTACCTGTCAGCTGAGATCAAATTAATCACCTTGTTATAAAGACGATGAATCAAACGGCTGACTATATTGAAGGGTACACAAAATGAATTATAGGAGGCAAACTCACACACTCGTCTCTTTGTCTGTCTCAAGTTTCTTCGCGCTCTTCACTTCGAGGGATTCGGCTCATCTATAATTCAGCGTGGTTTCAAGTAAATGTTGTTTCATATTTTTTTTATTTACTCAGATCTCTGACTGCTTATTTATTACATACTTTCTCGTTATATTTTTTTTATAATCTTTTTCTATTTATGCACTTATTATTTAAATATAATTAACTGGTTTGTGTGTACGAAACACATTCTTCGGTTTTACCAGTAAAATATGTGTTGTTCAGCCCTGTTTTAACTTTACATAAATAAGAGTGAAAATAGAGAGACCCTTATGTCACATGCTTTGTAATTTATTTTTGTGACGTTCTTTAATGACTTCTTTGCTGCAGATATATTTTTCAATGCTTACCACTATTAGATTCTAGCCATGCAGTGCTGGATTTAGGGCAGTGCAGGCGATTAACCCTCCTGGAAATTTCATATCAGGATTCTGTAGAATTTTATCTACATGTTTCTGCAGAGGCCTTCTGACTAAAATTGGAACACTTTCTACAGGAATTTTTATGTTGATTATATTATGCAGAATCTTTCTGCAGAGTAGTTTATGTAGAATTTTTCAGCAGAGTTATGCAGACTATCTCTGTAGAGTTATGCAGACTATCTCTGTAGAGTTATGCAGACTATCTCTGTAGAGTTATGCAGACTATCTCTGTAGAGTTATGCAGACTATCTCTGTAGAGTTATGCAGACTATCTCTGTAGAGTTATGCAGACTATCTCTGTAGAGTTATGCAGACTATCTCTGTAGAGTTATGCAGACTATCTCTGTAGAGTTATGCAGACTATCTCTGTAGAGTTATGCAGACTATCTCTGTAGAGTTATGCAGACTATCTCTGTAGAGTTATGCAGACTATCTCTGTAGAGTTATGCAGACTATCTCTGTAGAGTTATGCAGACTATCTCTGTAGAGTTATGCAGACTATCTCTGTAGAGTTATGCAGACTATCTCTGTAGAGTTATGCAGACTATCTCTGTAGAGTTATGCAGACTATCTCTGTAGAGTTATGCAGACTATCTCTGTAGAGTTATGCAGACTATCTCTGCAGAGTTATGCAGACTATCTCTGCAGAGTTATGCAGACTATCTCTGTAGAGTTATGCAGACTATCTCTGTAGAGTTATGCAGACTATCTCTGTAGAGTTATGCAGACTATCTCTGTAGAGTTATGCAGACTATCTCTGTAGAGTTATGCAGACTATCTCTGCAGAGTTATGCAGACTATCTCTGCAGAGTTATGCAGACTATCTCTGCAGAGTTATGCAGACTATCTCTGCAGAGTTATGCAGACTATCTCTGCAGAGTTATGCAGACTATCTCTGCAGAGTTATGCAGACTATCTCTGCAGAATTTTGCAGAATATTTCTGCAGCTATGTTTCTGTATATACCCTCATCCTTTTCACAAAACTCTAACCCTGCAAATTAATTTCGCCACAGTGAAAACAATGCCTACACTTAAAAATGGAAAGTTTAAATGAAAAAATAAAAATGTTATTAATCAATCCAAAAACATTTAATGAAATTATAGGATTAAACCATTTTCATTTTCAAAAATTAAGAAAATTTACCTTTTCTGAAGCAAGACACAGACAGACAATAAGCTAAACAATGTAATGAAATAACCGTTACAAACTGAAGTCATACACCCACACTTCCAAAACTAAACAAACTCAAAATAAACACCCACTCAAAAAAATGAAATAACTTAACATAACTGAACTCAAAAGGGGAAATTCCCTAATACATTTGTCAATGTTTTAAACCATGTATTAGGCTTTTCAAATGAGATTTTATGCACAGTAAGCAGAGAAATTCTGCAGAATTAAAAGTATTAAAATCACAACTATTTCTGCAGGTTTTCTCTGTTGGGTTTTGAGTACACAGCTAATGCTGTGCAATGTTTTTGTTAGGATTGGCGTCCTAGAAGCTTTAAATTCCAGGATGTATCAATTCAATGGTGACAATGATATTTAGTGTTTCATGCTACGGTTGAATTGTTCCTTTTCAAACGAAGATCTGTGACTTATAGTTACTAGAATTCTGATTAAATTAAGAGCTGCACCTGTGACTTAAGAGGGTTGTGAAGTAGGTGAATTTCTGAAAAATATTCATAGAGGGTGCTCGCATCGTTTATTATGTATATAGGACGTTATGGTTATTCTCTAATATGATATGCAGCTTATGTATAAATGGTAAATTTTTGTGGGGGATGCATTAGAGGCTACAATGGATGTATATTCTCTTATTATATTTTGTTATGAAAACTATGTTTTACCTGAAAAATGTTGACCCGCCATATTTGTTTTTGGTGGGTTTAAGTGCTGACAAAAACTTAATTTTCTCTATTTCCATGCATGCTAAAAAAAATCTGTTCAATCCAACTAAAAGATCTGGTGGGGTTTTATAAATATCTAAAATTTTATGCTGAAATATTCATATATAACCTTAGAAACTTACCTTCAAGTTCATGAAAAAAACCGTTGGCATCAAATTTCAAGTTGTAGGCATTTGCTATAGAGTTACTATAGTCTATAGTATGCAATAGTAACTGTCAAATTTAAAATTGGAGCCATTTTTCTGCTAAAAGGTGGGATGGGTAAATTTAAAAATTAGAAAACAGCAAGAAGGAAAAGAAGAGACAGCATAAAATTTCGATTGTATTCCTCTCAACTATAGCCTCTCATAACTCCTGATAGGAGGCTATGTCTCAACATAGTTGGTAGGTTGCCATGGAAACAGACAGCCTACATTTTATAAACAAGGGAGACATTACAAAAAGAATAATAATGTATTTTCTATATAGAGAAACATCAAGCCATCTAATCTATCCAAGGATGTATGTAGTGTCACATTCAAATGCTATTTTTGAACATGATGTCATATTCACTATTATTTATATGTATCTGTGTGTGTATATATGAATAAATATGTATGTTACGGCCAATGTATAAAATGCCTAGGCAATCTGCAAAATCACTCTTTTGCTAGTAAATATTCAAAATTCAGCAATTTAGGTCATGTGCATACTAATCATCAGGCAATGTGTTAAATCCGGAATTTCCCAGGCAATAGACAAAATTCAGAGTTTTAGGCAATGTGCAAAATTCCTAACTTCAGGCAATGTGCAAAATTATCGACTTTTCATAAAATGTGTAAAATCACAAACTTTCCAGGCAATCTTTAAAATGACTACCTTTTCAGGCAATGTGCAAAATAATTAATTTTCTAGGCAGTGTGCCAATTTTTTTTAACTTTTCAGGCAATGTGTTAAATCCAGAATTTCTCAGGCAATAGACAAAATTCAGAGTTTTAGGCATTGTGCAAAATTCCTAACTTCAGGCAATGTGCAAAATTATCGACTTTTCATAAAATGTGTAAAATCACAAACTTTCCAGGCAATCTTTAAAATTCCTAACTTTTCAGGCAATGTGCAAAATAATTAATTTTCTAGGCAGTGTGCCAATTTTTTTTAACTTTTCAGGCAATGTGTTAAATCCAGAATTTCTCAGACAATAGACAAAATTCAGTGTTTTAGGCAATGTGCAAAATTCTTACTTCGGGCAATGAGCAAAATTGTTAACTTTTCAGGCAATTTGCAAATTGTTTGCGAACCTTACGGGACGGCTTGCGAACCTTTGCGGGTCGGAATGCGAACCTTTGCGGGTCGGAATGCGAACCTTTGCGGGTCGGAATGCGAACCTTTGCGGGTCGGAATGCGAACCTTTGCGGGTCGGAATGCGAACCTTTGCGGGTCGGAATGCGAACCTTTGCGGGTCGGAATGCGAACCTTTGCGGGTCGGAATGCGAACCTTTGCGGGTCGGAATGCGAACCTTTGCGGGTCGGAATGCGAACCTTTGCGGGTCGGAATGCGAACCTTTGCGGGTCGGAATGCGAACCTTTGCGGGTCGGAATGCGAACCTTTGCGGGTCGGAATGCGAACCTTTGCGGGTCGGAATGCGAACCTTTGCGGGTCGGATATGCGAACCTTTGCGGGTCGGATATGCGAACCTTTGCGGGACGGATTTGCGAACCTTTGCGGGACGGAATGCGAACCTTTGCGGGACGGATTTGCGAACCTTTGCGGGACGGATTTGCGAACCTTTGCGGGACGGATTTGCGAACCTTTGCGGGACGGATTTGCGAACCTTTGCGGGACGGATTTGCGAACCTTTGCGGGACGGATTTGCGAACCTTTGCGGGACGGATTTGCGAACCTTTGCGGGACGGATTTGCGAACCTTTGCGGGACGGATTTGCGAACCTTTGCGGGACGGATTTGCGAACCTTTGCGGGACGGATTTGCGAACCTTTGCGGGACGGATTGCGAACCTTTGCGGGACGGATTGCGAACCTTTGCGGGACGGATTGCGAACCTTTGCGGGACGGATTGCGAACCTTTGCGGGACGGATTGCGAACCTTTGCGGGACGGATTGCGAACCTTTGCGGGACGGATTGCGAACCTTTGCGGGACGGATTGCGAACCTTTGCGGGACGGATTGCGAACCTTATAGAGCCTTTCTGTAGTTTGCAAGCCGTCCCGCGCAGGTTCGCAGATCCGTCCCGCGCAGGTTCGCAGATCCGTCCCGCGCAGGTTCGCAGATCCGTCCCGCGCAGGTTCGCAGATCCGTCCCGCGCAGGTTCGCAGATCCGTCCCGCGCAGGTTCGCAGATCCGTCCCGCGCAGGTTCGCAGATCCGTCCCGCGCAGGTTCGCAGATCCGTCCCGCGCAGGTTCGCAGATCCGTCCCGCGCAGGTTCGCAGATCCGTCCCGCGCAGGTTCGCAGATCCGTCCCGCGCAGGTTCGCAGATCCGTCCCGCGCAGGTTCGCAGATCCGTCCCGCGCAGGTTCGCAGATCCGTCCCGCGCAGGTTCGCAGATCCGTCCCGCGCAGGTTCGCAGATCCGTCCCGCGCAGGTTCGCAGATCCGTCCCGCGCAGGTTCGCAGATCCGTCCCGCGCAGGTTCGCAGATCCGTCCCGCGCAGGTTCGCAGATCCGTCCCGCGCAGGTTCGCAGATCCGTCCCGCGCAGGTTCGCAGATCCGTCCCGCGCAGGTTCGCAGATCCGTCCCGCGCAGGTTCGCAGATCCGTCCCGCGCAGGTTCGCAGATCCGTCCCGCGCAGGTTCGCAGATCCGTCCCGCGCAGGTTCGCAGATCCGTCCCGCGCAGGTTCGCAGATCCGTCCCGCGCAGGTTCGCAGATCCGTCCCGCGCAGGTTCGCAGATCCGTCCCGCGCAGGTTCGCAGATCCGTCCCGCGCAGGTTCGCAGATCCGTCCCGCGCAGGTTCGCAGATCCGTCCCGCGCAGGTTCGCAGATCCGTCCCGCGCAGGTTCGCAGATCCGTCCCGCGCAGGTTCGCAGATCCGTCCCGCGCAGGTTCGCAGATCCGTCCCGCGCAGGTTCGCAGATCCGTCCCGCGCAGGTTCGCAGATCCGTCCCGCGCAGGTTCGCAGATCCGTCCCGCGCAGGTTCGCAGATCCGTCCCGCGCAGGTTCGCAGATCCGTCCCGCGGAGGTTCGCAGATCCGTCCCGCGGAGGTTCGCAGATCCGTCCCGCGGAGGTTCGCAGATCCGTCCCGCGGAGGTTCGCAGATCCGTCCCGCGGAGGTTCGCAGATCCGTCCCGCGGAGGTTCGCAGATCCGTCCCGCGGAGGTTCGCAAATCATTTGCAAATTGCCTGAAAAGTTGTCATTTTAGATATTCTCTGAAATAAGTTACGAATTTTGCACATTGCCTAAAACGCCCTAAATTTTGTCTATTGCCTGAGTATTTAACACATTGCCTTAAAGTTAAAAAAATTGGCACTGCATAGAACATTAGTTATTTTGCAAATTGCCTGAAATGTTAGTGATTTTGCAAATTGCCTGAAATGATAGTGATTTTGCAAATTGCCTGAAATGTTAGTGATTTTGCAAATTGCCTGAAATGATAGTGATTTTGCAAATTGCCTGAAATTTTAGTGATTTTGAAAATTGCCTGAAACATTTCTGTTTGTCCATGACCTAAATTGCTGAATTTTGCATATTTACTAGCAAAAAAAGTGTGGATTTGCATATTGCCTAGGCATTTTATACATAGGTGGTAAAGTGTACATATATATATATATATATATATATATATATATATATATATATATATATATATATATATATATATATATATATATATATAGAAAATACATTATTTTTTTTGTTGTAATGCCTTTTTTTTATAAAATATAGGCTGTCTGTTTCCATGGCAACCTATAAACCTAGGTTAGACATAACCTTCTATAAGGTGCCATAGAGGCTTTGGTTGAGAGGAACACAATCTAAAATTTTATGCCATGTCTTCTTTTCTTGCTCTTGTTTTCTTATTTTTAAATTTACCCATCCCACCTTTTAGAAGAATGAGCACGCCCATTTCAAATTTGACAGTTGCCATTGAGATACTATAGACTCCATAATAACTCTATAGTAACTGTACAATTTGAAATTGGGTGCTCTTGCTATGCTCTATAGTACAGGACATAGCTGTAATTATTTGATGCCGATGGGGTTTTTCATGAACTTCAAGGTAATCATCTAAGGTTATAAATACATATTTCTGCATGAAATTTTATATGTTTATAAAACTCCACCAGATCTTTTAGAGGAATTCATCAAATTTCTTCTAGCATGCATGTAAGTAGAGTAAATGAATTTTTAGACATCACTTACACCCAGCAAAAACAATCATGGCGGTCAACATTTTCTATCTAAAACAAAACATACACATAGTTTACATAATAGAATATTATGTGTAATGTGACGTCATGTACTCTCTAACCAGGCCTTGACTCAATCAGATTTTTATTGATCTGAAAAAATTGGCCCATTACGACTTTTACTTCAATATAAAAATATACACATGCAATTAGGTAATGAAATTTAATTGTTCTTATAGAAAACAAATAAATCTACCACCACATTTTTTTATTTTACTATTATCTCTTTTGTAAAACAAAGATAATGGATACCAAATATGTAGCTTTTTTTCTTCTATGAGATTTTGCATAGAAAAAAAAAACACCTTTTTAAATATTTAATTAAAAATATTTAGAGGCAGATTTAAAGTCTGAAATTTTTTTAATCTGTTCCATTAAACAATCTAATATTTATTACAGTTTTAATCACATTTTAAAAACTTATATGTCTCCAGATAATGACTACCAAACCTAACTGTATGTTTGAAATTTAAATTAGCATTATGTCTATGCTAATTCAATACAAGTGGCGCCTCTGACGTCAGACACTGCAATCATAATGTCGTCTGTCAAAAAAACGTCCGTGGCGCTCTGTAACCCTCTTAATGATCGTAATTAGGTCGCACCTGCACAATACATATATGTATATAAAGTTGACAACTTTCTTGCAAAAATTCAGAGAGTGTATTTTCCAATTCATGTAATCGTTTTTTATGCTTTTCTACTTTTGGTGGTGGTCAGTGGTGAATATGTTTTTTATAAAAAGTGTAAAACGTAAATGACAAATTAAGTACCTCTAACATTGGTAGCAGAGCGTGGTTCTACAAACGAGTGGTGTTAAAAAGGGGTGAAAGAAAAGTGAATTTTGTGCATCAACCAACGGATAAAGAACTTTGAATATTTGGGATTGACAGCCCAAAATACTTCAACATCAAAGAAAGAAAATGACGACCACTCACATATCACTGAACAGAATTGACCTCCTAACAGGGGACAATTATCACATCTGGGAACTAAAAATCAGCACAATATTGAGGACTAGGAAACTATACAAGACCATCCTAGAAGATCCAGAACCACCAAATGAAGGACAACCAGGATCATCAGAATCCATCATAAGAGCTGCATGGGAGGAAAAGAACGATGAAGCCTTTGGAATCATTGTATGTACTTTATCAACAGAACAAGCTGGGTTATTTATTGGGGAAAGGAAGGCTAAAAACGTTTGGGACCAATTAAAACAGACACATGCTGGGAACATTGAGGACAGACGGATTGATATATCATTAGAATTAAAAAACATACAAATGGGAACTAATGAATCTGTAGACTGTTACATAACCCGGGCTAGAAGCATGGCAACCCGGAGTGCTGCCTTAGGGCAAGTAATCCCAACTAGGGAAATTGTGTACCACATTGTCAGAGGCCTACCACCCAAAATGGAAGCAGTAGCAGCTGTACTGAGGCCTCAAAGAGCAGCAACAATTGAATATGTGCAGCAAGCTCTTCAGGAGGAAGAAATACGATTAAACTGCAAACGGGGCTTAAATCACACAAGTAACCCAAACACAGAGAGAGCTTTTAAGGCAAGAACATTTCGGGGAGTATCAAGACCACAACATCAACCAGGAAAATGTTTTGTGTGTGAAAAGGTCGGACACTTAGCCAAGGATTGTTGGCACCGACATAAAAATGAATCATCACAAAATGGATTCAGAACTGACAGGGGTAGGGGCTGGGGTAAACACAGTGCCAGGAGTTATGGACAAGGTAGACAAATGGCTAGCATCGCAAGGCAAGATTACTCTGAACATGCTTGGAACATGTCTAACCTACAACCTGATGAAGCAAGTTACCCAACTGAGGACTGTACATCTGGAACAGAGCTGTGGACCCTGGATTCGGGATGCACAGTGCATATGTCTCCAAGGATCGACTGGATGGATGATGCCACACCCATGAACAGTGAAGTCAACTTGGCTGAGGACGGACGATCCATCAAGGCTGTGGCAAGAGGAAATGTGAAACTCACCACAACTCTATGCGATGGGCAAGAAAAGAACATTTTGGTACAACGTACGTACCAAAACTACACGTACCAAAACTAAGAACAAACCTATTATCTGTTAGAAGTTTATTAAGGGGAATCAAATTGTTTTTGAGAATAATGGGGCAAAAGTTATAAATCAAAAGGGCGATCTTATTGGGGAAGCTTTTGAGAAGAATAGAATGTTTGTATTAAAAACAAAATTAAGATTTCAGGAACCAGAGACAACTAGAGAATGTATGACTGCAAAGCTGGAAGATACACTGCAAGGCACAGAAAAAGAGTTGTGGCACAAGAGACTTGGGCATTTAGGAGAAGATTACCTGGACCAGTTACAACAACAAGGAATGGTAAAAGGAATGGCTTTCAAACCTGGAAAATTAAGAACCTGTGAACCATGTGTAAGAGGTAAAATGGTCCAAAAACCTTATGGAGATATTGAAATAAAAACTGAAACAAAACCACTAGAGCTAATCCACATGGATCTGTGTTGGCCCATGCCAAAGGTATCACTGGGTGGAGCAAAATACATTTTTGTGTTAGTTGACTCATTTAGCAGGCGAATTTTTGTTTATTTCCTTAAAACTAAAGATGAAACTTTTGATTGCTTCATGGAGTTCAAAACACTACGAGAAAATGAAGTGGGTTTTAAGATTAAAAGCATTAGATCAGATAATGGATTAGAATTTGTTAATAAAAGATTCGAAAATCTATGTAGGGAAAATGGTATCCAACATCAAAGAACTGTCCCATATTCACCCCAAAGCAATGGAGTTGCTGAAAGGGCAAATAGAATATTGTTAGATAAGGCTAGAACAATACTATTAGATGCAAAACTCCCTCTAGAATTCTGGGCTGAAGCAATAGCTACAGCAGCGTACCTTAAAAATCGTACCCCAATAAAGAATAGTTGCAATACTCCATTTGAAAAATGGACGGGAAGGAAACCAACTGTAACACACCTACGCGTATTTGGATGCTTAGCATATTACTATGTCGCAAAAAATAAAAGGAATAAGTTAGAGCCAAAAGCAGACAAAGGAATCCTTGTTGGCTATTCCCAGAAGAGAAAAGCTTATAGGGTGTACAACCCAATAGACAATTTAGTGCATGAATCAAGATCAGTTAGGTTTGATGAACACCAAAAGGGGGCTACCTTATTAAGTGAAATGACCTGTGGGGGCCCTGAATATGAGTACTTGGGATATGAACAGCAAAATCAAAACAGCCATGAGGAAGAACACTTAGAACAGGAAGAAACTTTACATCAGGATAGGGATCCTAATGAAACTATAGAAGCACCAAACCAGGTACGGAGGCCTGGCCGCAAACTAGGTGACACAAATGAGTTAGTCAGAGCAAGACATCAGGTAGAAATGTTGGAAAGAGAAGAAAGATTAATATTGCAGGGTGTAAGACGATCAAATAGATTAACATCAAGACATGAAGCCAGTATTTCTATTGAAGGGGGGAAAATTATTCCAGATAACTATAGTGAGGCTATGGTTGTGCCTTATTCTGAGGACTGGAAAGTGGCAATGGATGAAGAAATGCAATCCCTGGCATCCCATGAGGTATGGAAACTGGTTATAAGAACAAAGGACATGAAAGTCATAAGAAGTGGGTATTTGATTTGAAAGAAAACCCAGATGGAACAACACACAAACGAAAGGCCAGATTAGTTGCAGTAGGTTGTAGTCAAAGATTAGGAATTGATTACAAAGCATCTTTTGCTCCAGTTATGAAACTGGAATCCCTAAGAATTTTAGTTGCACTAGCATCACAGTTAAAGTTGAAGATAAAGCAATATGATGTGAAAACAGCTTACCTTTATGGTGATTTAAAAGAGAAACTATATATGGAGCAGCCTGAAGGTTTTGTCCAACCTGGAGATGAAGGGAAAGTCTGTGAACTACAAAAAAGTTTATATGGACTCCCCCAATCAGGCCGTTGTTGGAACGAAAAATTAAATGAAATTCTTGTCAGCTTCAAGTTGCAAAGACTAAAGAGTGACCCATGTGTTTACAAGTACCAAAAAGATGGGGAAATTTTATTTTTGGGAATATATGTGGATGACATCTTGGTTGCAGGAAGCAATGAAAGTATCATCAACCAAATTATGGAGAAAATAAAGAGTCATTTTGAAATGACAGAGACAAATGGATTAAATACATTTCTAGGTCTGGAAATTGTAACACGCTGTAAATCGTGATCCCGCCAAAACCATAGCCTGGGGGGTAAACAACTCTCAACCGTCCCTCCCTCCTCTCTGACTCACCTTTCTGACTCATGCCCAAGTGGCGGATTGATACATAAAGGACCATGGTCACTTGGACCTGGTTACACCTCGCAGGTGTACACAGGTCCAAGGTATAAAAGGACCATGTTCCTCTTTGTTCCTCAGTTCTTTCCTTTGCCTGTTTTTGCGATACATTCCAAATCATGGGCCTGAGGATTTCCAGTTAGTATTTTACTATTCACCCTTGTATCTGTACTTCTTACAAGGAATGAATAAAAGTGTTGTAACAAGAAGTAGCGTTGTCTTTATGTTTATGTAAATAACTTCTCTTCAGAGGCCGGAGGTTTCATAGGGCAGGAGCTATACGATTCTCAGCAGCTACAACATCTTCTCTAGTCGGAATACCGATGGAGAAGATGTATATCAGCATCAACCGGAAGAGAGAGAGATGGCCGCCACTCTCCTGCATTGATTTCACCCCCATGCAGAAGAGTGACTACAATCTATCTCCATCCAGCTCTCTCTACAGCTCGGATCTTCTCTGTGCAGGTGTCATACTGCTCAGAGAAGAAACGAAAAGTAGAAAATGTCATCTAAAGGTTGGTAATAAAATATTGGTTGATGTCAAAAGCTCACAAAATTAATGAGACTAAAGAGGGATTTGAGCTATCTCAAAAGAAATATGTTAATAAAATACTACAAAGATTTGGAATGCATGAATGTAATCCAGTAAAAACACCAGGGGATCCCAACCAAGACTTAGACCAAGATAAGGATTCACCACCAGTTAGTCAAAAGGAATACCAAGAGATGATGGGATCACTTATGTACCTTTCTGTGGGAACAAGGCCAGATATAACATTTCATGTTAGCCAACTGTCTAAGTATAACCAAGACCCTAAACAGATACATTTAACAGCAGTAAAGCGAATTTACAGATACTTGAAGGGAGCTGGGGAATATAGCCTAAAATATAGCAGGAAAGAAGGCAAATTAGAAGCCAGTACTGATGCAAGTTGGTGTTCTACAAAGGATGCAAAATCTTTTTCAGGCTATACAGTTAAGCTAGGTGATGCACTTGTTAGCTGGAAGAGCCAGAAACAAAGACTTGTAGCTCTGTCAACTTGTGAAGCCGAGCTTATGGCTATTTGTGAAGGCGTCAGGGAACTCAAATGGAGTGTTAGCTTAATATCAGAATTAAACATGGAAAACTATGTGACAACTCCACTTATTGTGAAATCTGATAGTAAATCTGCTATTGATTGGATTCAGAGTCTTAATCAACAGTCAAGAACAAAACATATTAATCGAAAATATTTTTTCATTCGTGATGAAGTGCAAAAGGAAAATATTAGTCTGCAATTTGTACGGTCAGAAGAGATGGAAGCTGATTTGTTGACCTAGAGCCTGAGTTTTGAAAAAATTCAAAGTTGCAATAAAAAATTGGGCATTGTTGTAAAATAACTAAAGAGTAGAATAAAACTTCTGTACGCAAAGGGGGAATGTTAGGATTGGCGTCCTAGAAGCTTTAAATTCCAGGATGTATCAATTCAATGGTGACAATGATATTTAGTGTTTCATGCTACGGTTGAATTGTTTCTTTTCAAACGAAGATCTGTGACTTATAGTTACTAGAATTCTGATTAAATTAAGAGCTGCACCTGTGACTTAATGATCGTAATTAGGTCGCACCTGCACAATACATATATGTATATAAAGTTGACAACTTTCTTGCAAAAATTCAGAGAGTGTATTTTCCAATTCATGTAATCGTTTTTTATGCTTTTCTACTTTTGGTGGTGGTCAGTGGTGAATATGTTTTTTATAAAAAGTGTAAAACGTAAATGACAAATAAAGTACCTCTAACAGTTTTCTGCAGAATAGTTCTACAGAATTTAACTATGTAACAACATTACAATTTCCAAGTGAAATGTTATACACAGTGTGCAGATAAATTCTACAGAATAAAAATATGAAGAATTTCAAAAGTTCTGCAGAAAGTCAATGCACAGTAAGAAAATGAATAAAACCTTACAGAATTCTGCATGATTTTTCCAGGAGGGAACCCACACAGGGCGCGGAGCCATGGGGGGCCCCAAATGGCCTATAATTATTTATTTATAGGCCTACTTTTTATTATTAAAATGGCTTTATAAACATTTAATTTGTCCCTGTAGCGCTAGATAAGGCCACCGTCTCCAATTGATACTGAAATTTTTTTAAGCCAGCGTTTAATTGTGTAATTAGGGGCCTACTTTGTGAGCCTCTATTTGCCCATATGGTGTTGCTCAGTGGTGGATAATGTTAATAGGGGTTTAGAATGTTTTATGGCTTAACTAGATTGCAGTTCAATGAATTAATTAGTATAATATTCTGCCTATGGATATTAACATGGGTTCAGAAATTTTAAGAAATAATACCATTTTTTGTTGTTGAAAGGTACATTATTTGGGATCATGTTAATGTGTTTTTTAAATTCATTTAGTTTATTAAAATATTTTTAAAAACTAATTTTCCACCATGCATTTTTCAACAGAACTAATCCCAATAGGCCTAATAAGTATGTATGCTATGAAATTTAATGTGGCACCATCTATAAGGGGAAGTATAGAATGAAATATTTATATATAGCCCACCTTAAAGGAAGTTGTAGTTGTTCATATGTTAATTTATTAATTAATTTTTGCTCAACAAGAGAGTAGGCCTCATTTACAAATAACCTCGGTCTACGTCTCCTAGGGTAGTTGAGCTTTCTGGATGCGACAGGGCAATTTGGTTGCCAGGTTTGGATTCAGCACTCGCAAATCTATGAAAAAAACACAGGTCTAAGATGTTTTTCAGAACAATGTAATGTATAAAAATGGCAGATACAAACTTGGCTTTCGATATTCATTGTGACGATGCTGGCCCACCTCTTGTACCTTTGGCTCCATTACCGACGATGCACGAGGAACTTCGTCCTCGTTGACGACGTTGTTCCCTCTGCAGAATCGGTGGTGCCGGGGTCGACTCTGTTGTCGACTGCTGCGGACCAGCCTCTACTGTTGTTGAACCTCTGGGGGTTGGGTTCACCGGGCGCGACATTTACTTGCCTCGCCTGGCACGGCCCACAAAAAGACCGTCTTTCCTAGGGATCTTTGGATATAGGGCGTGACGATGCCGAAGTAACTCTAGTTCTTTTCGTTGAGTTGCTGGAGGCTCCAGGCAGAGGGACTCAGGCTATGTCTGAGTACCTTCTGCTGGATACTCCTCTATTTTAGGAGTACAGAAACCCAATACAGTCCAAAATACACAATTATGACACTGGTTTATGTATTTTGAATATAACTCTTTACTTGCTCTTGATTACATAATTATTATTACTTTTACATAATATTATTCTCTAAGTCAGATCTTTACTCTCTGAACTCTAGACTCTGGTTCAGGGGTACTTCTTGAATTCTCAAGACCAACTCTCTAGTCTGAACTCTACTCTGACTGTCCTCACACTCAAGTCTCAGGCTCACTTGTCCGGTCTCCTGGGAGTGGCAACTGTCACCTCAGGGCGTAATGATTGACCAACTGGGCCAATCATTGCCCTGGGCCGGGGATATTAAATCATAATCAGAAATATTCTTGGAAGTTATTTCCAATTTTCTCACGGTCGGACTTGGTTCCACGAATTCTCTAGAATTCGGGCCACCCATGTTCGAACATCTGTGCACCAAGGGGTGCCTTACTGTCAAAACTGAATTTTGACTTAAGTGTTTCACCTTCTGTTTCTACAGGGTGTCACATCATGGACCTCATATACGATCAACTAATCAAAATGAAGTTAGCTTCGCTATTTTTTAATTATTAAGCTTTGGTTGTGTCACAAAATTAATGAGCTTTTCCATTCGAAAGTTAAACCTATGGGCCCACTTCGCCCAAGCATTGACTAATTCTAGGATTGAACTGAAGGGGTGTTTTTGTTTGCACTTGTGGTCGGACCTTTTGATTGTTGACCACATTTAGGACTACAGAAAGAGAAGGTATGGTAATATTTATGGTTGACATTGCCATAATCATATATTTTATTATGATATGCAACATGGCTGGCAGTCTTCAGTCTGTATAAGCACTTATTATTATTGGACGTCGCTATATTGGAAAATACGGTCACAACTTGCTTTTTTGTGGTCATGTGTTTTTATCAGTTTTAGCAACTAAATATGTACCAAGCTAAACATTAAAATAAAGGTGACAATCAACTGCAGCATCCGTAACAATATGAATACGGGGTATTTTATGTTTTCATAAGCAAAAATCTAAGAGAAGATTTAAGTACTGTTTATTTTTAGCCAAAATAAAGTGCAACATTTGCACCATTGGGGTTCTTTGTTACAGTAACCACTTTTAATAGATGTTTAAAGAGGTTAGAAATTATTGCAAATGTTAGCTGGAAGCCGTTTCTAATTTCTAAATAATGCAGGTGAATAAGCACCAAATTGAACAAACGACATTATTTCATTTGGCGCTTATTCAGCGCCACCTTCTAAGTGTGTAGCAGTTGCATTTCCAGATAAGTTTAGAAAGTTGCTTTTATGGTACAGTTGCGGCACATGCCTATTTTTCTGCCGATGTACCTAATGTATTTTTACAGTGTGTCTACTGACTACACGTAATCACAAATGGTGTTGATGCTCTATTAGCCAAATCCGATCGAATTATGGGATATTACCTTGCCATTGTTTCCTGCTTTCAACTGTTTGAGCTTTCACTGTTTTTCCTGACATGTGCGCAATTAACTGTGTTAATGCGGCTTACTCCTGTCTTGGTAATGCTGTACACTAAATAAAAAATGGTGACAAATACATGTAATTATTCTTTTGTCCTGAATGGCATTGGATGTGAACTTCTGTGTAGAACCCACCCAGGGCTGACGAAAATTTTCGCTACACAGTTATTATTAGCCAACGCATTATGCGTGTATTTCAGTGTTCTATTGAACTTTATTAATGACAGATAGTAATGCAGTATGTATACAGAAATAAATTTTAGCGTCAAATTTATAATTTAAAATAACCAAAAAAAATTTAGTAGTCACGAGGATTTTATTTTTTAAGATTTTTCTCGCGAGAGTCTGCTTGGAGTCCAGTCACTGCAAAATAGTCACAAAGTTACATTGTCAATTAGTTGCGCCAATTTTGCCAAAGAGACATTTTATCAGAATTTCGTGATTTGGTTGATTAGAACTTCTGGAGGAAGCGGCTGACTGGTCTATAAGGCGATCGGGTATCTTCCTGATGGGCCGCTTAATAATCTACGTGAGGGCCGGAATTATTCATTATAGGACCGATTTCATAATGGAAGACGAGAAAAATTTAAAATTCACGCAAGGAAATAATGTTTTTAACAGTAGAAAATATCTTAAAAGTAAAGTGAACACACTTTTGTGTGAAGAAATAAAAGTGGAATGATAATTGAGAAAGGAAAATGGTTTTGACTGGCACGCTTCAAACATTTGTTTTTGCTAGCTATATAGCTGTACATTAGTGCAAATTAAGAAAATAAACGGCCAAGTCTATTGTGGGGGAAAAATATAAATATAACCAAGTGTTACTTAAAAAAAAATTACCCTCACGAGCAAAAAGGGTGGTGGTTATGTACATTTTTTCATTTCTTTTTGCCGATCGCACACTGCCGCAAGCAAATTGACTATAGAGACGCTTGCAACAAGGTTTAATGTTGATTTTTTGTAGTCCAAACTCGCACAGAGCCAAGCAAAAACATTTTGCGAACTCTACCTAACATAAATAAATAAATAATCAGTAAACTAGAAAGAAAACCCGTCTTCGACGGGCGTGATAGTCTCCCAATATCTCAGATTGAGAAAATTTCACGATATATACAACATTTCGAGTAACTAATTTGCCTTGCATTGAAGTGTCAATAATTTTTACCTTAAGATCTTCATGTCGTTTTACTCGGGGGAAAAGGCAACATAAAGTTGGCCATGACGAAATATAGGTTTGGGAAGGTATTCAAGTTTGCTGGTGACTGAACAGGTAAAGGTGGGATTCTTCCAGCACGTCTGCGTCATGAGCCCGGTTTGATTTCAATACTTCTTTATCTGAGCAGTTCCTTTGATGTGTATGCCCCTAACAAGCAAACTGTGTGGCAGGTGTCTTTACTGTGCATTTGCATCTATATACTGCTCGGAGAGCATTAGGCCTGTAGACGCAAGACGCGAATGGATGACAACAAATTCATTAGACTACAACAAGCACTAAGAAACTCGGCAGAAAGACCCTCTTACCACTGTATTCGTCTTGACGCAGCTGCACAGTAGAGACGCCAGCCGACCACACTGGTTGCTAGATGCATACGCATCAGAGGAACTGCTCAGATAAAGTACTATTGAAACCAGTACGACCACAGGCCTCCATGATGCAGAGAATCCCACCTTAAGGTGGAACTGATTGTGTAATGGGGCAAACTCGTCAGTGTGCGATACCTGCCCCTACTTTACAGTTTGCTGGGCTTTTCCACGTTGAGCAATATTTATTAAAACAGGTGATGTTTGTTGTCAGTATTTTAAATTATAATAATTATCATACTCGGATGATGCAAATAGCATTAGCATATTCATTAGAGATTCTAAATACATAATCACATTTTGAATATGTTAATGGTTTGACATTTTTGTGTAGAATTTTTCCAAAACCGTCTACGGAGCACAGCGTGAGCCACTGTATAGTGGCGCTGTCCAGTGGGTGGCGGGGGACAAAAGCAAGATAAATATCTATTCAGCCCCCCCCCCCCATGAGCATGTGTGATCCAAACGTAGGGTTATTATTAACTTGTTAATTTGTTCTTTGATTCTGCTTAAAAATGTTTCCAAATATCACTAGTTATTAATTATATTGCAATTTACAAGTAAACATTAAAGCCTGTACATCAGATATGCCTTGGAACACGAAGCACTTTTGAGCTATCAAGTTCGACTGAAAAATATATTCTGTGTGTACAAACATCCGACGTCTTTCTATAGCAGCCACCTGTAACAATATTTTGCAGTCGAACTCGATCATTCAAAAGTGTTGCGTTGCATGCACCAGGGCACTAAAAGCATAAAACGGAAACACAAAACACTTTGGTTATTAACACATTTTTCAGTTTAGGGCCTATTATATGACTATATTACTGAGTGAAACCATAAATGTCTGATAAACTTTTGCTTCATTCATCTTATGCCATTAATATTTTCATCACAATTAAAAGGTGATATTTTTTAAAGCAACAGCTGCGTCTGGTGACTAGATCCGTCTTGTGTTGATTTCGGGTCACAGTCTGTTTGAAATCGTAATGGATCCATTACATGTCCTTCATGAATATTTTGAAACGGGATATTGATTGTTGACTTATCATTAACAGCATTTGATTATATTTCATATATATGTAAATTTTAGTTTTTACTAGTGTAGTAAAAAAATCTGTTTTTGACTTCCATCGCTCTTTAGAGCAATGGCGGTATATAGGATCATATGTATGTATGTGTGTGTCTGTGTGTCCGGAACCCCGATTTTGTGGGTCGAACAACTCAAGAACGGAATGAGATAAAGACATTATCGAATTACACAAAGAAAAAAAAGGACTATAAGTCTATAAAAATAGTCTTTTTTTTCTTTGTGTAATTCGATAATATCCAAATTGTTGCATTTTTATCACTTTTTAGGACATAAACATTATTATTTTCATAGTTTTAGCACATAAAATTCCTAGCCCTGATCAGGTCTGCAACTAGAGTATAGGATGCCCAGGTGCAATAGTGAGAAAAAAAAAATACCCTCAATGAATAATTTTTTGCTTTTTTTCGATTTTGTGCACCTGATGGCTGCTTTCTCTTCCCATGAAAACTCCATATTTTTCTGTTTTTAACCTAATCAGGCCACATTGCACTATGTCTCTGACTAACAATAAGTTTTATAGTCTGAAAATAGATGTCCATTGACCTTCCCTAACTTTTAAAAATGCGATCTGCCATCATCTTTGGTACTGGGCTAATAGGGGCTGCAACTTGCTGCCCAGGTACAACAGCAAAGTTAAAAATGAACAATTAAAAAAGAAGAATGGCTGATTCACTGGGTAAGGAAAGGCTGCTTATGGTATTAGTTATTATTCGTGAATTAAAATGAAATTATTGAAAATAATTATTTCAATTTATATATATTACAAAAAGTAAGTTTGATGCCCCCCCCTCTGCATGATGCCCGGTGCAACGCCTCCATGGCCCCCACTATTTGCGGCTCTGATCCTGATTATCATGACACTCGCATTCGCTATCCACTGATTCACATCCAAAATCATAGCCTTTCGCAATACATGATGCTTTGCAAGAAGTTGAGTCAAGTTCATCATAATATCGGCATGCTGTAATTAATTTAGTTTAGTTTTTTTTTTGTTAAAAAAAAGGCAAATTACTGTCATGAAGATATTAAATCTTACCTGTAGACAGACGACAATCGCATTCACCCGAGCTGTCAACACATCCATACATATAATCTGTGTTACATTTAGTCGAGCAGGCTTGCGTTGCAGTTTCCCCAAATTGAGTACAATCTATAATAAAATGCAGTTTTTGTTCGATATTGATCATTACAATTCAAGATGATTTTTTGCATTTACAGTTTAAATCCAAGTCCACCTGACTCAGACCATTTACATTGGTCAATGACAAACTGAGCAGAACTCCAATGAGAAATAGGACTAGAACAACTTTGAAACCGATCATTGTTGTAATTTTCGTGTGTTGATCTTATTTAAAAAAAAATTACAATATCGCAATTATTTGTGACATTGTTGTTAGAATTCAGAGATTACCTTTGGGTTATTATAAATATTTTACCTGTAGATGTGTGGAGGCGATAAAGTTGGAAATGAATTCGTGTGTGTGAGAGAGAGGGGTTTTTAAACTTTGAGGTTTATATAGGCCTATGTGGTGAATGCATAGGGTTTTCTTTAGTCAACCAACTGAAAACATTACTGCGTTTATTATTTTATCATAATAAAAGAATAGGACCCTCTATATTGACTTTATTGACTAATTATGTCGTCCACAATGTGCGAATTTATATTATATGGAAATGAATATAAAATTTACGTAAACAATTTTAAGCATGTTTGCTTGTTTGCATGTTGATGCACGGCCTCCTATGCAGGCTCCCCTCTTAATGTATGTGAAGAGGTACGGCTAAAAATGATCAGAGTCGTTTCTTGTTCATTTTTCAGAATGACCATTTCAAAATTTCAATATAATCTTTAACGTTTAGAAATAAGAGGTAAAGTAATAAACACATGCAGTAAAAACACACATGTGAGGGCGGTTGGACAGAGGGGAGAAGGAAACGTCGTTCATTGAGTGAGTTTCAGTATTTGAATAAAAGTTAAACTAGAATGCTCCGTTATGTATGACGGGTTACCCACGTCATTTATGACGGGTTGCATCTAGATGAGGACACTGCAACTTCGTCTAGGGACACCAGTCTAGGTGCTGTATACACATAGACACTTAAGTGTATACACTTGATCTAGACACAAAAGTGTCGTTGTGTAAACAGTGCTTTACAATGACGGCAATGGCAAGATATTATATAGCCTCCTACTTGGGTTTCTAAGAGTAATGCAAACCTCGTAATTGGGGGTAGAGGTTAGAGATTAGTGCAAACAGCAGTGGAAACGTTTCTAAAAAGCAGTAGCGTGACATCACCAATAACATGCCAGTGCAATTGCCATGAACACACTTTTTTGAAAACAATTAGAATTTTTTTATGATGCTTCTAAAAATAATTTGCTTTACATTTTTGTGCGAAATTTTTTGTTCAAAAACGTCTATAGAGCATAGTGTTAGCTACTGTAGTGGTGCTGTTTGGGGGACAATAGCAAAATAAATGTATATTAAGCCACCTAAAGCATATGTGATCCAAGCCTAAGGTTATTTCTAACTTGTTACCCTCCTGGAAATTTTATATCAGGATTCTGTAGAATTTTATCTACATGTTTCTGCAGAGGCCTTCTGACTAAAATTGGTACACTGTTTCTTCAGGAATTTTTATGTTGATTATATTATGCAGAATCTTTCTGCAGAGTAGTTTATGTAGAGTTTTTCAGCAGAGTTTTGCAGACTATCTCTGCAGAGTTTTGCGGACTATCTCTGCAGAGTTTTGCGGACTATCTCTGCAGAGTTTTGCGGACTATCTCTGCAGAGTTTTGCGGACTATCTCTGCAGAGTTTTGCGGACTATCTCTGCAGAGTTTTGCGGACTATCTCTGCAGAGTTTTGCGGACTATCTCTGCAGAGTTTTGCGGACTATCTCTGCAGAGTTTTGCGGACTATCTCTGCAGTGTTTTGCGGACTATCTCTGCAGAGTTTTGCGGACTATCTCTGCAGAGTTTTGCGGTCTATCTCTGCAGAGTTTTGCGGTCTATCTCTGCAGAGTTTTGCGGTCTATCTCTGCAGAGTTTTGCGGACTATCTCTGCAGAGTTTTGCGGACTATCTCTGCAGAGTTTTGCGGACTATCTCTGCAGAGTTTTGCGGACTATCTCTGCAGAGTTTTGCGGACTATCTCTGCAGAGTTTTGCAGACTATCTCTGCAGAGTTTTGCAGACTATCTCTGCAGAGTTTTGCAGACTATCTCTGCAGAGTTTTGCAGACTATCTCTGCAGAGTTTTGCAGACTATCTCTGCAGAGTTTTGCAGACTATCTCTGCAGAGTTTTGCAGACTATCTCTGCAGAGTTTTGCAGACTATCTCTGCAGAGTTTTGCAGACTATCTCTGCAGAGTTTTGCAGACTATCTCTGCAGAGTTTTGCAGACTATCTCTGCAGAGTTTTGCAGACTATCTCTGCAGAGTTTTGCAGACTATCTCTGCAGAGTTTTGCAGACTATCTCTGCAGAGTTTTGCAGACTATCTCTGCAGAGTTTTGCAGACTATCTCTGCAGAGTTTTGCAGACTATCTCTGCAGAGTTTTGCAGACTATCTCTGCAGAGTTTTGCAGACTATCTCTGCAGAGTTTTGCAGACTATCTCTGCAGAGTTTTGCAGACTATCTCTGCAGAGTTTTGCAGACTATCTCTGCAGAGTTTTGCAGACTATCTCTGCAGAGTTTTGCAGACTATCTCTGCAGAGTTTTGCAGACTATCTCTGCAGAGTTTTGCAGACTATCTCTGCAGAGTTTTGCAGACTATCTCTGCAGAGTTTTGCAGACTATCTCTGCAGAGTTTTGCAGACTATCTCTGCAGAGTTTTGCAGACTATCTCTGCAGAGTTTTGCAGACTATCTCTGCAGAGTTTTGCAGACTATCTCTGCAGAGTTTTGCAGACTATCTCTGCAGAGTTTTGCAGACTATCTCTGCAGAGTTTTGCAGACTATCTCTGCAGAGTTTTGCAGACTATCTCTGCAGAGTTTTGCAGACTATCTCTGCAGAGTTTTGCAGACTATCTCTGCAGAGTTTTGCAGACTATCTCTGCAGAGTTTTGCAGACTATCTCTGCAGAGTTTTGCAGACTATCTCTGCAGAGTTTTGCAGACTATCTCTGCAGAGTTTTGCAGACTATCTCTGCAGAGTTTTGCAGACTATCTCTGCAGAGTTTTGCAGACTATCTCTGCAGAGTTTTGCAGACTATTTCTGCAGAGTTTTGCAGACTATCTCTGCAGAGTTTTGCAGACTATTTCTACAGTTATGTTTCTGTATATACCCTCATCCTTTTCACAAACATGCATAAAAGTCTTGGCACATGGACCACTATTGAGCGATCGAGTTAGACTGAATATTAAAGTCAGCATGTGCAAACGTCCGGCGTCTTTCCATAGCAATACAGTGTCAACCACAGCCATCAGCCACCTGTGACAACATTTTGCAGTTAAACTCGATCATTAAAAAGTGGTCCTTCTGCCAGGGCAATAAAAGAATAAAATAGAATCACACAAACTTTTGAGTAGTTCTACATTTTTAGTTAGTGCCTATTATCAGAGAGGAAATATTATTGAGTAGGAGGCGAAACCGTAATGATGCGTATGAAATACTTTTTTTAATGTCTGCTAAACATTTGCTTAGCAAATGAATCCATCGTATACGTCATTAAAAATATTTTCATCACAATGAAAAGGCGAACCTTTTAAAGCAACAGCTGCATCTTGGTGACCAGATCCGTCTTGTGTTGATTTTGGGTAGTATGTTTGAAATGGGATGTTGATTGTTGACTTATCAATAACACACCATTTGCCCATACTTTTTTTGTAAATGTCATAGTTAGTTTTTCTCAAGTGACTCTTGCTGTGACCTAATTTCTGTTAACCCTTCCTATTGGTTGGTTTTTCAACAGAAACCATAAACTGAAACATAAAGTTAAAATTTCAACATTGTTTTCAGCTCGTTTTCAGTTGTTGTAAAACGAAAAGTTTTATGAATTTACGTTCTTCGTTTTACGTTTTGATTTCTTTGGGTGTTTTATGTATGTGGGGGCCAGGGGCCCTAGCTTTATAAAATGAAGTGATTTTAACCCACAATAATGTTTGCTAGAAATTATTTTTTTTCGAAATTAATATATCCGTATATTTTAATTAGGACCCGATCATTGTTGTAATTTTCGTGTGTTGGAGAAATATCTTCTTCAAAAAAGTTACAATATCGCATACATATATGGAAATGAATGCATCGAATCCAATATTTCCGTTCCCACTCTTCTGGATCACTTGCAATGAATTTTCGAAGTTACAAATCCATGAGCAAGCATAAACACTTCAATGACGCCAACTTTAAACTGGTGTAACTTTTGAAGTGTGCTGTGCACACTGGAATCGAAGACATCCCTGCATTCCAGGCTTTTCTGGGAATGTAACGAATCCAATATTTCCATTCCCGCTCTTCTGGTTCACTTGCAATGAATTTTCGAAGTTACAAATCCATGAGCAAGCATAAACACTTCAATGACGCCCACTTCGAACTGGTGTAACGTTTGAAACGTACAGTGCACACTGGAATTGAAGACATCCCTGCATTCCAGGCTTTTCTGGGAATGCATCGAATCCAATATTTCCGTTCCCGCTCTTCTGGATCACTTGCAATGAATTTTCGAAGTTACAAATCCATGAGCAAGCATAAACACTTCAATGACGCCCACTTCGAACTGGTGTAACTTTTGAAGCGTGCATTGCACACTGGAAATGAAGAAATCTCTGCATTCCAGACTTTTCTGGGAATGCATCAAATCCAACATTTCCATTCCCGCTCGTCTGGTTCACTTGCAATGAATTTTTGAAGTTATATAAATATTCCAAGAGGTCCAGAGAATGGTCCATGAATATTTTCAAAAAATAACAAGAAATGAGTCTTCCTGATGCCCTGAAAAGCACCGAAATGAACTCAGGAGGGCCCAACAGACTTCAGATGACTATGAGAACCATAAACCACTTGCAATGAATTTTCCAAGTTGAAAATCCATGAGCAAGCATAGACACTTCAATGACGCCCACTTCGAACTGGTGTAACGTTTGAAGCGTACAGTGCACACTGGAATCGAAGACATCCCTGCATTCCAGGCTTTTCTGGGAATGTAACGAATCCAATATTTCCATTCCCGCTCTTCTGGATCACTTGCAATGAATTTTCGAAGTTACAAATCCATGAGCAAGCATAAACACTTCAATGACGCCCACTTCGAACTGGTGTAACGTTTGAAGCGTACAGTGCACACTGGAATCGAAGACATCCCTGCATTCCAGGCTTTTCTGGGAATGTAACGAATCCAATATTTCCATTCCCGCTCTTCTGGATCACTTGCAATGAATTTTCGAAGTTACAAATTCATGAGCAAGCATAAACACTTCAATGATGCAAACTTTGAACTGGTGTAACTTTTAAAGCGTGCATTGCACACTGGAAATGAAGACATCTCTGCATTCCAGACTTTTCTGGGAATGCATCAAATCAAACATTTCCATTCCCACTTGTCTGGTTCACTTGCAATGAATTTTCGAAAAGTTACAGATCCATGAGCAAGCATAGACACTTCAATGACGCACACTTTGAACTGGTGTAACTTTTGAAGCGTGCATTGCACACTGGAAATGAAGACATCTCTGCATTCCAGACTTTTCTGGGAATGCATCAAATCCAACATTTCCATTCCTGCTCGTCTGGTTCACTTGCAATGAATTTTTGAAGTTATATAAATATTCCAAGAGGTCCAGAGAATGGTCCATGAATATTTTCAAAAAATAACAAGAAATGAGTCTTCCAGATGCCCTGAAAAGCACCGAAATGAACTCAGGAGGGCCCAACAGACTTCAGATGACTATGAAAACCATAAACCACTTGCAATGAATTTTCCAAGTTGAAAATCCATGAGTAAGCATAGACACTTCAATGACGCCCACTTCGAACTGGTGTAACGTTTGAAGCGTACAGTGCACACTGGAATCGAAGACATCCCTGCATTCCAGGCTTTTCTGGGAATGTAACGAATCCAATATTTCCATTCCCGCTCTTCTGGATCACTTGCAATGAATTTTCGAAGTTACAAATCCATGAGCAAGCATAAACACTTCAATGACGCCCACTTCGAACTGGTGTAACGTTTGAAGCGTACAGTGCACACTGGAATCGAAGACATCCCTGCATTCCAGGCTTTTCTGGGAATGTAACGAATCCAATATTTCCATTCCCGCTCTTCTGGATCACTTGCAATGAATTTTCGAAGTTACAAATTCTTGAGCAAGCATAAACACTTCAATGATGCAAACTTTGAACTGGTGTAACTTTTAAAGCGTGCATTGCACACTGGAAATGAAGACATCTCTGCATTCCAGACTTTTCTGGGAATGCATCAAATCCAACATTTCCATTCCCGCTCGTCTGGTTCACATGCAATGAATTTTTGAATTTATATAAATATTCCAAGAGGTCCAGAGAATGGTCCATGAATATTTTCAAAAAATAACAAGAAATGAGTCTTCCAGATGCCCTGAAAAGCACCGAAATGAACTCAGGAGGGCCCAACAGACTTCAGATGACTATGAAAACCATAAACCACTTGCAATGAATTTTCCAAGTTGAAAATCCATGAGCAAGTATAGACACTTCAATGACGCCCAAATTGAACTGGTGTAACTTTTGAAGCGTGCATTGCACACTGGAAATGAAGACATCCCTGCATTCCAGACTTTTCTGGGAATGCATCAAATCCAACATTTTCATTCCCGCTCATCTGGTTCACTTGCAATGAATTTTCAAAGTTACAGGTTCATGAGCAAGCATAGACACTTCAATGACGCCCAAATTGAACTGGTGTAACTTTTGAAGCGTGCATTGCACACTGGAAATGAAGACATCCCTGCATTCCAGACTTTTCTGGGAATGCATCAAATCCAACATTTTCATTCCCGCTCGTCTGGTTCACTTGCAATGAATTTTCGAAAAGTTACAGATCCATGAGCAAGCATAGACACTTCAATGACGCACACTTTGAACTGGTGTAACTTTTGAAGCGTGCATTGCACACTGGAAATGAAGACATCTCTGCATTCCAGACTTTTCTGGGAATGCATCAAATCCAACATTTCCATTCCTGCTCGTCTGGTTCACTTGCAATGAATTTTTGAAGTTATATAAATATTTCAAGAGGTCCAGAGAATGGTCCATGAATATTTTCAAAAAATAACAAGAAATGAGTCTTCCAGATGCCCTGAAAAGCACCGAAATGAACTCAGGAGGGCCCAACAGACTTCAGATGACTATGAAAACCATAAACCACTTGCAATGAATTTTCCAAGTTGAAAATCCATGAGCAAGTATAGACACTTCAATGACGCCCAAATTGAACTGGTGTAACTTTTGAAGCGTGCATTGCACACTGGAAATGAAGACATCCCTGCATTCCAGACTTTTCTGGGAATGCATCAAATCCAACATTTTCATTCCCGCTCATCTGGTTCACTTGCAATGAATTTTCAAAGTTACAGGTTCATGAGCAAGCATAGACACTTCAATGACGCCCAAATTGAACTGGTGTAACTTTTGAAGCGTGCATTGCACACTGGAAATGAAGACATCCCTGCATTCCAGACTTTTCTGGGAATGCATCAAATCCAACATTTTCATTCCCGCTCGTCTGGTTCACTTGCAATGAATTTTCGAAAAGTTACAGATCCATGAGCAAGCATAGACACTTCAATGACGCACACTTTGAACTGGTGTAACTTTTGAAGCGTGCATTGCACACTGGAAATGAAGACATCTCTGCATTCCAGACTTTTCTGGGAATGCATCAAATCCAACATTTCCATTCCTGCTCGTCTGGTTCACTTGTAATGAATTTTTGAAGTTATATAAATATTCCAAGAGGTCCAGAGAATGGTCCATGAATATTTTCAAAAAATAACAAGAAATGAGTCTTCCAGATGCCCTGAAAAGCACCGAAATGAACTCAGGAGGGCCCAACAGACTTCAGATGACTATGAAAACCATAAACCACTTGCAATGAATTTTCCAAGTTGAAAATCTATGAGTAAGCATAGACACTTCAATGACGCCCACTTCGAACTGGTGTAACGTTTGAAGCGTACAGTGCACACTGGAATCGAAGACATCCCTGCATTCCAGGCTTTTCTGGGAATGTAACGAATCCAATATTTCCATTCACGCTCTTCTGGATCACTTGCAATGAATTTTCGAAGTTACAAATCCATGAGCAAGCATAAACACTTCAATGACGCCCACTTCGAACTGGTGTAACGTTTGAAGCGTGCATTGCACACTGGAAATGAAGACATCCCTGCATTCCAGACTTTTCTGGGAATGCATCAAATCCAACATTTTCATTCCCGCTCGTCTGGTTCACTTGCAATGAATTTTCGAAGTTACAAATTCTTGAGCAAGCATAAACACTTCAATGATGCAAACTTTGAACTGGTGTAACTTTTAAAGCGTGCATTGCACACTGGAAATGAAGACATCTCTGCATTCCAGACTTTTCTGGGAATGCATCAAATCAAACATTTCCATTCCCACTTGTCTGGTTCACTTGCAATGAATTTTCGAAAAGTTACAGATCCATGAGCAAGCATAGACACTTCAATGACGCACACTTTGAACTGGTGTAACTTTTGAAGCGTGCATTGCACACTGGAAATGAAGACATCTCTGCATTCCAGACTTTTCTGGGAATGCATCAAATCCAACATTTCCATTCCCGCTCGTCTGGTTCACATGCAATGAATTTTTGAATTTATATAAATATTCCAAGAGGTCTAGAGAATGGTCCATGAATATTTTCAAAAAATAACAAGAAATGAGTCTTCCAGATGCCCTGAAAAGCACCGAAATGAACTCAGGAGGGCCCAACAGACTTCAGATGACTATGAAAACCATAAACCACTTGCAATGAATTTTCGAAGTTACAAATCCATGAGCAAGCATAAACACTTCAATGACGCCCACTTCGAACTGGTGTAACGTTTGAAGCGTACAGTGCACACTGGAATCGAAGACATCCCTGCATTCCAGGCTTTTCTGGGAATGTAACGAATCCAATATTTCCATTCCCGCTCTTCTGGATCACTTGCAATGAATTTTCGAAGTTACAAATCCATGAGCAAGCATAAACACTTCAATGACGCCCACTTCGAACTGGTGTAACGTTTGAAGCGTACAGTGCACACTGGAATCGAAGACATCCCTGCATTCCAGGCTTTTCTGGGAATGTAACGAATCCAATATTTCCATTCCCGCTCTTCTGGATCACTTGCAATGAATTTTCGAAGTTACAAATTCATGAGCAAGCATAAACACTTCAATGATGCAAACTTTGAACTGGTGTAACTTTTAAAGCGTGCATTGCACACTGGAAATGAAGACATCTCTGCATTCCAGACTTTTCTGGGAATGCATCAAATCCAACATTTCCATTCCTGCTCGTCTGGTTCACTTGCAATGAATTTTTGAAGTTATATAAATATTCCAAGAGGTCCAGAGAATGGTCCATGAATATTTTCAAAAAATAACAAGAAATGAGTCTTCCAGATGCCCTGAAAAGCACCGAAATGAACTCAGGAGGGCCCAACAGACTTCAGATGACTATGAAAACCATAAACCACTTGCAATGAATTTTCCAAGTTGAAAATCCATGAGTAAGCATAGACACTTCAATGACGCCCACTTCGAACTGGTGTAACGTTTGAAGCGTACAGTGCACACTGGAATCGAAGACATCCCTGCATTCCAGGCTTTTCTGGGAATGTAACGAATCCAATATTTCCATTCCCGCTCTTCTGGATCACTTGCAATGAATTTTCGAAGTTACAAATCCATGAGCAAGCATAAACACTTCAATGACGCCCACTTCGAACTGGTGTAACGTTTGAAGCGTACAGTGCACACTGGAATCGAAGACATCCCTGCATTCCAGGCTTTTCTGGGAATGTAACGAATCCAATATTTCCATTCCCGCTCTTCTGGATCACTTGCAATGAATTTTCGAAGTTACAAATTCTTGAGCAAGCATAAACACTTCAATGATGCAAACTTTGAACTGGTGTAACTTTTAAAGCGTGCATTGCACACTGGAAATGAAGACATCTCTGCATTCCAGACTTTTCTGGGAATGCATCAAATCCAACATTTCCATTCCCGCTCGTCTGGTTCACATGCAATGAATTTTTGAATTTATATAAATATTCCAAGAGGTCCAGAGAATGGTCCATGAATATTTTCAAAAAATAACAAGAAATGAGTCTTCCAGATGCCCTGAAAAGCACCGAAATGAACTCAGGAGGGCCCAACAGACTTCAGATGACTATGAAAACCATAAACCACTTGCAATGAATTTTCCAAGTTGAAAATCCATGAGCAAGTATAGACACTTCAATGACGCCCAAATTGAACTGGTGTAACTTTTGAAGCGTGCATTGCACACTGGAAATGAAGACATCCCTGCATTCCAGACTTTTCTGGGAATGCATCAAATCCAACATTTTCATTCCCGCTCATCTGGTTCACTTGCAATGAATTTTCAAAGTTACAGGTTCATGAGCAAGCATAGACACTTCAATGACGCCCAAATTGAACTGGTGTAACTTTTGAAGCGTGCATTGCACACTGGAAATGAAGACATCCCTGCATTCCAGACTTTTCTGGGAATGCATCAAATCCAACATTTTCATTCCCGCTCGTCTGGTTCACTTGCAATGAATTTTCGAAAAGTTACAGATCCATGAGCAAGCATAGACACTTCAATGACGCACACTTTGAACTGGTGTAACTTTTGAAGCGTGCATTGCACACTGGAAATGAAGACATCTCTGCATTCCAGACTTTTCTGGGAATGCATCAAATCCAACATTTCCATTCCTGCTCGTCTGGTTCACTTGCAATGAATTTTTGAAGTTATATAAATATTTCAAGAGGTCCAGAGAATGGTCCATGAATATTTTCAAAAAATAACAAGAAATGAGTCTTCCAGATGCCCTGAAAAGCACCGAAATGAACTCAGGAGGGCCCAACAGACTTCAGATGACTATGAAAACCATAAACCACTTGCAATGAATTTTCCAAGTTGAAAATCCATGAGCAAGTATAGACACTTCAATGACGCCCAAATTGAACTGGTGTAACTTTTGAAGCGTGCATTGCACACTGGAAATGAAGACATCCCTGCATTCCAGACTTTTCTGGGAATGCATCAAATCCAACATTTTCATTCCCGCTCATCTGGTTCACTTGCAATGAATTTTCAAAGTTACAGGTTCATGAGCAAGCATAGACACTTCAATGACGCCCAAATTGAACTGGTGTAACTTTTGAAGCGTGCATTGCACACTGGAAATGAAGACATCCCTGCATTCCAGACTTTTCTGGGAATGCATCAAATCCAACATTTTCATTCCCGCTCGTCTGGTTCACTTGCAATGAATTTTCGAAAAGTTACAGATCCATGAGCAAGCATAGACACTTCAATGACGCACACTTTGAACTGGTGTAACTTTTGAAGCGTGCATTGCACACTGGAAATGAAGACATCTCTGCATTCCAGACTTTTCTGGGAATGCATCAAATCCAACATTTCCATTCCTGCTCGTCTGGTTCACTTGTAATGAATTTTTGAAGTTATATAAATATTCCAAGAGGTCCAGAGAATGGTCCATGAATATTTTCAAAAAATAACAAGAAATGAGTCTTCCAGATGCCCTGAAAAGCACCGAAATGAACTCAGGAGGGCCCAACAGACTTCAGATGACTATGAAAACCATAAACCACTTGCAATGAATTTTCCAAGTTGAAAATCTATGAGTAAGCATAGACACTTCAATGACGCCCACTTCGAACTGGTGTAACGTTTGAAGCGTACAGTGCACACTGGAATCGAAGACATCCCTGCATTCCAGGCTTTTCTGGGAATGTAACGAATCCAATATTTCCATTCACGCTCTTCTGGATCACTTGCAATGAATTTTCGAAGTTACAAATCCATGAGCAAGCATAAACACTTCAATGACGCCCACTTCGAACTGGTGTAACGTTTGAAGCGTGCATTGCACACTGGAAATGAAGACATCCCTGCATTCCAGACTTTTCTGGGAATGCATCAAATCCAACATTTTCATTCCCGCTCGTCTGGTTCACTTGCAATGAATTTTCGAAGTTACAAATTCTTGAGCAAGCATAAACACTTCAATGATGCAAACTTTGAACTGGTGTAACTTTTAAAGCGTGCATTGCACACTGGAAATGAAGACATCTCTGCATTCCAGACTTTTCTGGGAATGCATCAAATCAAACATTTCCATTCCCACTTGTCTGGTTCACTTGCAATGAATTTTCGAAAAGTTACAGATCCATGAGCAAGCATAGACACTTCAATGACGCACACTTTGAACTGGTGTAACTTTTGAAGCGTGCATTGCACACTGGAAATGAAGACATCTCTGCATTCCAGACTTTTCTGGGAATGCATCAAATCCAACATTTCCATTCCCGCTCGTCTGGTTCACATGCAATGAATTTTTGAATTTATATAAATATTCCAAGAGGTCTAGAGAATGGTCCATGAATATTTTCAAAAAATAACAAGAAATGAGTCTTCCAGATGCCCTGAAAAGCACCGAAATGAACTCAGGAGGGCCCAACAGACTTCAGATGACTATGAAAACCATAAACCACTTGCAATGAATTTTCCAAGTTGAAAATCCATGAGCAAGTATAGACACTTCAATGACGCCCAAATTGAACTGGTGTAACTTTTGAAGCGTGCATTGCACACTGGAAATGAAGACATCCCTGCATTCCAGACTTTTCTGGGAATGCATCAAATCCAACATTTTCATTCCCGCTCATCTGGTTCACTTGCAATGAATTTTCAAAGTTACAGGTTCATGAGCAAGCATAGACACTTCAATGACGCCCAAATTGAACTGGTGTAACTTTTGAAGCGTGCATTGCACACTGGAAATGAAGACATCCCTGCATTCCAGACTTTTCTGGGAATGCATCAAATCCAACATTTTCATTCCCGCTCGTCTGGTTCACTTGCAATGAATTTTCGAAAAGTTACAGATCCATGAGCAAGCATAGACACTTCAATGACGCACACTTTGAACTGGCGTAACTTTTAAAGCTTGCATTGCACACTGGAAATGAAGACATCCCTGCATTCCAGACTTTTCTGGGAATGCATCAAATCAAACATTTCCATTCCCGCTCGTCTGGTTCACTTGCAATGAATTTTCGAAAAGTTACAGATCCATGAGCAAGCATAGACACTTCAATGATGCAAACTTTGAACTGGTGTAACTTTTAAAGCGTGCATTGCACACTGGAAATGAAGACATCTCTGCATTCCAGACTTTTCTGGGAATGCATCAAATCAAACATTTCCATTCCCACTTGTCTGGTTCACTTGCAATGAATTTTCGAAAAGTTACAGATCCATGAGCAAGCATAGACACTTCAATGACGCACACTTTGAACTGGTGTAACTTTTGAAGCGTGCATTGCACACTGGAAATGAAGACATCTCTGCATTCCAGACTTTTCTGGGAATGCATCAAATCCAACATTTCCATTCCCGCTCGTCTGGTTCACATGCAATGAATTTTTGAATTTATATAAATATTCCAAGAGGTCTAGAGAATGGTCCATGAATATTTTCAAAAAATAACAAGAAATGAGTCTTCCAGATGCCCTGAAAAGCACCGAAATGAACTCAGGAGGGCCCAACAGACTTCAGATGACTATGAAAACCATAAACCACTTGCAATGAATTTTCCAAGTTGAAAATCCATGAGCAAGTATAGACACTTCAATGACGCCCAAATTGAACTGGTGTAACTTTTGAAGCGTGCATTGCACACTGGAAATGAAGACATCCCTGCATTCCAGACTTTTCTGGGAATGCATCAAATCCAACATTTTCATTCCCGCTCGTCTGGTTCACTTGCAATGAATTTTCGAAAAGTTACAGATCCATGAGCAAGCATAGACACTTCAATGACGCACACTTTGAACTGGTGTAACTTTTAAAGCTTGCATTGCACACTGGAAATGAAGACATCCCTGCATTCCAGACTTTTCTGGGAATGCATCAAATCAAACATTTCCATTTCCGCTCGTCTGGTTCACTTGCAATGAATTTTCGAAAAGTTACAGATCCATGAGCAAGCATAGACACTTCAATGATGCAAACTTTGAACTGGTGTAACTTTTAAAGCGTGCATTGCACACTGGAAATGAAGACATCTCTGCATTCCAGACTTTTCTGGGAATGCATCAAATCCAACATTTTCATTCCCGCTCGTCTGGTTCACTTGCAATGAATTTTCAAAGTTACAGGTTCATGAGCAAGCATAGACACTTCAATGACGCCCAAATTGAACTGGTGTAACTTTTGAAGCGTGCATTGTACACTGGAAATGAAGACATCCCTGCATTCCAGACTTTTCTGGGAATGCATCAAATCAAACATTTCCATTCCCGCTCGTCTGGTTCACTTGCAATGAATTTTCGAAAAGTTACAGATCCATGAGCAAGCATAGACACTTCAATGATGCAAACTTTGAACTGGTGTAACTTTTAAAGCGTGCATTGCACACTGGAAATGAAGACATCTCTGCATTCCAGACTTTTCTGGGAATGCATCAAATCCAACATTTTCATTCCCGCTCGTCTGGTTCACTTGCAATGAATTTTCAAAGTTACAGGTTCATGAGCAAGCATAGACACTTCAATGACGCCCAAATTGAACTGGTGTAACTTTTGAAGCGTGCATTGTACACTGGAAATGAAGACATCCCTGCATTCCAGACTTTTCTGGGAATGCATCAAATCAAACATTTCCATTCCCGCTCGTCTGGTTCACTTGCAATGAATTTTCGAAAAGTTACAGATCCATGAGCAAGCATAGACACTTCAATGATGCAAACTTTGAACTGGTGTAACTTTTAAAGCGTGCATTGCACACTATAAATGAAGACATCTCTGCATTCCAGACTTTTCTGGGAGTGCATCAAATCCAACATTTTCATTCCCGCTCGTCTGGTTCACTTGCAATGAATTTTCAAAGTTACAGGTTCATGAGCAAGTATAGACACTTCAATGACGCCCAAATTGAACTGGTGTAACTTTTGAAGCGTGCATTGCACACTGGAAATGAAGACATCTCTGCATTCCAGACTTTTCTGGGAATGCATCAAATCCAACATTTCCATTCCCGCTCGTCTGGTTCACATGCAATGAATTTTTGAATTTATATAAATATTCCAAGAGGTCCAGAGAATGGTCCATGAATATTTTCAAAAAATAACAAGAAATGAGTCTTCCAGATGCCCTGAAAAGCACCGAAATGAACTCAGGAGGGCCCAACAGACTTCAGATGACTATGAAAACCATAAACCACTTGCAATGAATTTTCCAAGTTGAAAATCCATGAGCAAGTATAGACACTTCAATGACGCCCAAATTGAACTGGTGTAACTTTTGAAGCGTGCATTGCACACTGGAAATGAAGGCATCCCTGCATTCCAGACGTTTCTGGGAATGCATCAAATCCAACATTTTCATTCCCGCTCGTCTGGCTCACTTGCAATGAATTTTCAAAGTTACAGGTTCATGAGCAAGCATAGACACTTCAATGACGCCCAAATTGAACTGGTGTAACTTTTGAAGCGTGCATTGCACACTGGAAATGAAGACATCCCTGCATTCCAGACTTTTCTGGGAATGCATCAAATCCAACATTTTCATTCCCGCTCGTTTGGTTCACTTGCAATGAATTTTCGAAAAGTTACAGATCCATGAGCAAGCATAGACACTTCAATGACGCACACTTTGAACTGGTGTAACTTTTAAAGCTTGCATTGCACACTGGAAATGAAGACATCTCTGCATTCCAGACTTTTCTGGGAATGCATCAAATCCAACATTTTCATTCCCGCTCGTCTGGTTCACATGCAATGAATTTTTGAAGTTATATAAATATTCCAAAGGTCCAGAGAATGGTCCATAAAAATTTTCAAAAAATGACAAGAAATGAGACTTCCAGATGCCCTGAAAAGCACCGAAATGAACTCAGGAGGGCCCAACAAATTTCAGAAGACCATGAAACCCCATAAATTCAAAAAAGTAAAAATTGTCAAAAAATGAAATTCTTCTAGATGCCTTGAAAAGCACTGAAATGAACTCATGAGGGCCCAACAGACTTCAGATGACTATGAAAACCATAAACCACTTGCAATGAATTTTCGAAGTTAAAAATCCATGAGCAAGTATAGACACTTCAATGATGCCCAATTTGAACTGGTGTAACTTTTGAAGCGTGCATTGCACACTGGAAATGAAGACACCACTGCATTCCAGACTTTACTGGGAATGCATCAAATCCAAAATTTCCATTCCCGCTCTTCTGGTTCACTTGCTATGAATTTTCAAAGTTACAGATAAATGAGCAAGCATAGACACTTCAATGACGCCCACTTTGAACTGGTGTAACTTTTGAAGCGTGCATTGCACACTGGAAATGAAGACACCACTGCATTCCAGACTTTTCTAGGAATGCATCAAATACAAAATTAACATTCCCGCTCATCTGGTTCACTTGCAATGAATTTTTGAAGTTATATAAATATTCCAAGAGGTCCAGAGAATGGTCCATGAATATTTTCAAAAAATGAAAAGAAATGAGTCTTCCAGATGCCCTGAAAAGCACCGAAATGAACTCAGGAGGGCCCAACAAATTTCAGAAGACCATGAAAACCCATAAATTCAAAAAAGTAAAAATTGTCAAAAAATGAAATTCTTCCAAGAGGAAATTTTGGAAATTTTTCAAAAAACGGCCAAAACTGAAAGTCTTCTAGATGCCTTGAAAAGCACTGAAATGTACTCAGGAGGGCCCAACAGACTTCAGATGACTATGAAAACCGTAAACCACTTGCAATGAATTTTCGAAATTACAAATCCATGAGCAAGCATAGACACTTCAATGATGCCCAATTTGAACTGGTGTAACTTTTGAAGCGTGCATTGCACACTGGAAATGAAGACACCACTGCATTCCAGACTTTTCTAGGAATGCATCAAATACAAAATTAACATTCCCGCTCATCTGGTTCACTTGCAATGAATTTTTGAAGTTATATAAATATTCCAAGAGGTCCAGAGAATGGTCCATGAATATTTTCAAAAAATGAAAAGAAATGAGTCTTCCAGATGCCCTGAAAAGCACCGAAATGAACTCAGGAGGGCCCAACAAATTTCAGAAGACCATGAAAACCCATAAATTCAAAAAAGTAAAAATTGTCAAAAAATGAAATTCTTCCAAGAGGAAATTTTGGAAATTTTTCAAAAAACGGCCAAAACTGAAAGTCTTCTAGATGCCTTGAAAAGCACTGAAATGTACTCAGGAGGGCCCAACAGACTTCAGATGACTATGAAAACCGTAAACCACTTGCAATGAATTTTCGAAATTACAAATCCATGAGCAAGCATAGACACTTCAATGATGCCCAATTTGAACTGGTGTAACTTTTGAAGCGTGCATTGCACACTGGAAATGAAGACATCTCTGCATTCCAGACTTTTCTGGGAATGCATCAAATCCAAAATTTCCATTCCCGCTCGTCTGGTTCACTTGCTATGAATTTTCAAAGTTACAGGTTCATGAGCAAGCATAGACACTTCAATGACGCCCAAATTTAACTGGTGTAACTTTTGAAGCGTGCATTGCACACTGGAAATGAAGACATCTCTGCATTCCAGACTTTTCTGGGAATGCATCAAATCCAACATTTCCATTCCCGCTCGTCTGGTTCACATGCAATGAATTTTTGAAGTTATATAAATATTCCAAAGGTCCAGAGAATGGTCCATAAAAATTTTCAAAAAATGACAAGAAATGAGACTTCCAGATGCCCTGAAAAGCACCGAAATGAACTCAGGAGGGCCCAACAAATTTCAGAAGACCATGAAACCCCATAAATTCAAAAAAGTAAAAATTGTCAAAAAATGAAATTCTTCTAGATGCCTTGAAAAGCACTGAAATGAACTCATGAGGGCCCAACAGACTTCAGATGACTATGAAAACCATAAACCACTTGCAATGAATTTTCGAAGTTAAAAATCCATGAGCAAGTATAGACACTTCAATGATGCCCAATTTGAACTGGTGTAACTTTTGAAGCGTGCATTGCACACTGGAAATGAAGACACCACTGCATTCCAGACTTTACTGGGAATGCATCAAATCCAAAATTTCCATTCCCGCTCTTCTGGTTCACTTGCTATGAATTTTCAAAGTTACAGATAAATGAGCAAGTATAGACACTTCAATGACGCCCAAATTGAACTGGTGTAACTTTTGAAGCGTGCATTGCACACTGGAAATGAAGACATCCCTGCATTCCAGACGTTTCTGGGAATGCATCAAATCCAACATTTTCATTCCCGCTCGTCTGGCTCACTTGCAATGAATTTTCAAAGTTACAGGTTCATGAGCAAGCATAGACACTTCAATGACGCCCAAATTGAACTGGTGTAACTTTTGAAGCGTGCATTGCACACTGGAAATGAAGACATCCCTGCATTCCAGACTTTTCTGGGAATGCATCAAATCCAACATTTTCATTCCCGCTCGTTTGGTTCACTTGCAATGAATTTTCGAAAAGTTACAGATCCATGAGCAAGCATAGACACTTCAATGACGCACACTTTGAACTGGTGTAACTTTTAAAGCTTGCATTGCACACTGGAAATGAAGACATCTCTGCATTCCAGACTTTTCTGGGAATGCATCAAATCCAACATTTTCATTCCCGCTCGTCTGGTTCACTTGCAATGAATTTTTGAAGTTATATAAATATTCCAAGAGGTCCAGAGAATGGTCCATGAATATTTTCAAAAAATGAAAAGAAATGAGTCTTCCAGATGCCCTGAAAAGCACCGAAATGAACTCAGGAGGGCCCAACAAATTTCAGAAGACCATGAAAACCCATAAATTCAAAAAAGTAAAAATTGTCAAAAAATGAAATTCTTCCAAGAGTCTACACTCTTGGAAATTTTTCAAAAAACGGCCAAAACTGAAAGTCTTCTAGATGCCTTGAAAAGCACTGAAATGTACTCAGGAGGGCCCAACAGACTTCAGATGACTATGAAAACCGTAAACCACTTGCAATGAATTTTCGAAATTACAAATCCATGAGCAAGCATAGACACTTCAATGATGCCCAATTTGAACTGGTGTAACTTTTGAAGCGTGCATTGCACACTGGAAATGAAGACATCTCTGCATTCCAGACTTTTCTGGGAATGCATCAAATCCAACATTTCCATTCCCGCTCGTCTGGTTCACATGCAATGAATTTTTGAAGTTATATAAATATTCCAAAGGTCCAGAGAATGGTCCATAAAAATTTTCAAAAAATGACAAGAAATGAGACTTCCAGATGCCCTGAAAAGCACCGAAATGAACTCAGGAGGGCCCAACAAATTTCAGAAGACCATGAAACCCCATAAATTCAAAAAAGTAAAAATTGTCAAAAAATGAAATTCTTCTAGATGCCTTGAAAAGCACTGAAATGAACTCATGAGGGCCCAACAGACTTCAGATGACTATGAAAACCATAAACCACTTGCAATGAATTTTCGAAGTTAAAAATCCATGAGCAAGTATAGACACTTCAATGATGCCCAATTTGAACTGGTGTAACTTTTGAAGCGTGCATTGCACACTGGAAATGAAGACACCACTGCATTCCAGACTTTACTGGGAATGCATCAAATCCAAAATTTCCATTCCCGCTCTTCTGGTTCACTTGCTATGAATTTTCAAAGTTACAGATAAATGAGCAAGCATAGACACTTCAATGACGCCCACTTTGAACTGGTGTAACTTTTGAAGCGTGCATTGCACACTGGAAATGAAGACACCACTGCATTCCAGACTTTTCTAGGAATGCATCAAATACAAAATTAACATTCCCGCTCATCTGGTTCACTTGCAATGAATTTTTGAAGTTATATAAATATTCCAAGAGGTCCAGAGAATGGTCCATGAATATTTTCAAAAAATGAAAAGAAATGAGTCTTCCAGATGCCCTGAAAAGCACCGAAATGAACTCAGGAGGGCCCAACAAATTTCAGAAGACCATGAAAACCCATAAATTCAAAAAAGTAAAAATTGTCAAAAAATGAAATTCTTCCAAGAGGAAATTTTGGAAATTTTTCAAAAAACGGCCAAAACTGAAAGTCTTCTAGATGCCTTGAAAAGCACTGAAATGTACTCAGGAGGGCCCAACAGACTTCAGATGACTATGAAAACCGTAAACCACTTGCAATGAATTTTCGAAATTACAAATCCATGAGCAAGCATAGACACTTCAATGATGCCCAATTTGAACTGGTGTAACTTTTGAAGCGTGCATTGCACACTGGAAATGAAGACACCACTGCATTCCAGACTTTTCTAGGAATGCATCAAATACAAAATTAACATTCCCGCTCATCTGGTTCACTTGCAATGAATTTTTGAAGTTATATAAATATTCCAAGAGGTCCAGAGAATGGTCCATGAATATTTTCAAAAAATGAAAAGAAATGAGTCTTCCAGATGCCCTGAAAAGCACCGAAATGAACTCAGGAGGGCCCAACAAATTTCAGAAGACCATGAAAACCCATAAATTCAAAAAAGTAAAAATTGTCAAAAAATGAAATTCTTCCAAGAGGAAATTTTGGAAATTTTTCAAAAAACGGCCAAAACTGAAAGTCTTCTAGATGCCTTGAAAAGCACTGAAATGTACTCAGGAGGGCCCAACAGACTTCAGATGACTATGAAAACCGTAAACCACTTGCAATGAATTTTCGAAATTACAAATCCATGAGCAAGCATAGACACTTCAATGATGCCCAATTTGAACTGGTGTAACTTTTGAAGCGTGCATTGCACACTGGAAATGAAGACACCACTGCATTCCAGACTTTTCTAGGAATGCATCAAATACAAAATTAACATTCCCGCTCATCTGGTTCACTTGCAATGAATTTTTGAAGTTATATAAATATTCCAAGAGGTCCAGAGAATGGTCCATGAATATTTTCAAAAAATGAAAAGAAATGAGTCTTCCAGATGCCCTGAAAAGCACCGAAATGAACTCAGGAGGGCCCAACAAATTTCAGAAGACCATGAAACCCCATAAATTCAAAAAAGTAAAAATTGTCAAAAAATGAAATTCTTCTAGATGCCTTGAAAAGCACTGAAATGAACTCATGAGGGCCCAACAGACTTCAGATGACTATGAAAACCATAAACCACTTGCAATGAATTTTCGAAGTTAAAAATCCATGAGCAAGTATAGACACTTCAATGACGCCCAATTTGAACTGGTGTAACTTTTGAAGCGTGCATTGCACACTGGAAATGAAGACACCACTGCATTCCAGACTTTACTGGGAATGCATCAAATCCAAAATTTCCATTCCCGCTCTTCTGGTTCACTTGCTATGAATTTTCAAAGTTACAGATAAATGAGCAAGCATAGACACTTCAATGACGCCCACTTTGAACTGGTGTAACTTTTGAAGCGTGCATTGCACACTGGAAATGAAGACACCACTGCATTCCAGACTTTTCTAGGAATGCATCAAATACAAAATTAACATTCCCGCTCATCTGGTTCACATGCAATGAATTTTTGAAGTTATATAAATATTCCAAAGGTCCAGAGAATGGTCCATAAAAATTTTCAAAAAATGACAAGAAATGAGACTTCCAGATGCCCTGAAAAGCACCGAAATGAACTCAGGAGGGCCCAACAAATTTCAGAAGACCATGAAACCCCATAAATTCAAAAAAGTAAAAATTGTCAAAAAATGAAATTCTTCTAGATGCCTTGAAAAGCACTGAAATGAACTCATGAGGGCCCAACAGACTTCAGATGACTATGAAAACCATAAACCACTTGCAATGAATTTTCGAAGTTAAAAATCCATGAGCAAGTATAGACACTTCAATGACGCCCAATTTGAACTGGTGTAACTTTTGAAGCGTGCATTGCACACTGGAAATGAAGACACCACTGCATTCCAGACTTTACTGGGAATGCATCAAATCCAAAATTTCCATTCCCGCTCTTCTGGTTCACTTGCTATGAATTTTCAAAGTTACAGATAAATGAGCAAGCATAGACACTTCAATGACGCCCACTTTGAACTGGTGTAACTTTTGAAGCGTGCATTGCACACTGGAAATGAAGACACCACTGCATTCCAGACTTTTCTAGGAATGCATCAAATACAAAATTAGCATTCCCGCTCATCTGGTTCACTTGCAATGAATTTTTGAAGTTATATAAATATTCCAAGAGGTCCAGAGAATGGTCCATGAATATTTTCAAAAAATGAAAAGAAATGAGTCTTCCAGATGCCCTGAAAAGCACCGAAATGAACTCAGGAGGGCCCAACAAATTTCAGAAGACCATGAAAACCCATAAATTCAAAAAAGTAAAAATTGTCAAAAAATGAAATTCTTCCAAGAGGAAATTTTGGAAATTTTTCAAAAAACGGCCAAAACTGAAAGTCTTCTAGATGCCTTGAAAAGCACTGAAATGTACTCAGGAGGGCCCAACAGACTTCAGATGACTATGAAAACCGTAAACCACTTGCAATGAATTTTCGAAATTACAAATCCATGAGCAAGCATAGACACTTCAATGATGCCCAATTTGAACTGGTGTAACTTTTGAAGCGTGCATTGCACACTGGAAATGAAGACATCTCTGCATTCCAGACTTTTCTGGGAATGCATCAAATCCAAAATTTCCATTCCCGCTCGTCTGGTTCACTTGCTATGAATTTTCAAAGTTACAGGTTCATGAGCAAGCATAGACACTTCAATGACGCCCAAATTTAACTGGTGTAACTTTTGAAGCGTGCATTGCACACTGGAAATGAAGACATCTCTGCATTCCAGACTTTTCTGGGAATGCATCAAATCCAACATTTCCATTCCCGCTCGTCTGGTTCACATGCAATGAATTTTTGAAGTTATATAAATATTCCAAAGGTCCAGAGAATGGTCCATAAAAATTTTCAAAAAATGACAAGAAATGAGACTTCCAGATGCCCTGAAAAGCACCGAAATGAACTCAGGAGGGCCCAACAAATTTCAGAAGACCATGAAACCCCATAAATTCAAAAAAGTAAAAATTGTCAAAAAATGAAATTCTTCTAGATGCCTTGAAAAGCACTGAAATGAACTCATGAGGGCCCAACAGACTTCAGATGACTATGAAAACCATAAACCACTTGCAATGAATTTTCGAAGTTAAAAATCCATGAGCAAGTATAGACACTTCAATGACGCCCAATTTGAACTGGTGTAACTTTTGAAGCGTGCATTGCACACTGGAAATGAAGACACCACTGCATTCCAGACTTTACTGGGAATGCATCAAATCCAAAATTTCCATTCCCGCTCTTCTGGTTCACTTGCTATGAATTTTCAAAGTTACAGATAAATGAGCAAGCATAGACACTTCAATGACGCCCACTTTGAACTGGTGTAACTTTTGAAGCGTGCATTGCACACTGGAAATGAAGACACCACTGCATTCCAGAATTTTCTAGGAATGCATCAAATACAAAATTAACATTCCCGCTCATCTGGTTCACATGCAATGAATTTTTGAAGTTATATAAATATTCCAAAGGTCCAGAGAATGGTCCATAAAAATTTTCAAAAAATGACAAGAAATGAGACTTCCAGATGCCCTGAAAAGCACCGAAATGAACTCAGGAGGGCCCAACAAATTTCAGAAGACCATGAAAACCCATAAATTCAAAAAAGTAAAAATTGTCAAAAAATGAAATTCTTCCAAGAGGAAATTTTGGAAATTTTTCAAAAAACGGCCAAAACTGAAAGTCTTCTAGATGCCTTGAAAAGCACTGAAATGTACTCAGGAGGGCCCAACAGACTTCAGATGACTATGAAAACCGTAAACCACTTGCAATGAATTTTCGAAATTACAAATCCATGAGCAAGCATAGACACTTCAATGATGCCCAATTTGAACTGGTGTAACTTTTGAAGCGTGCATTGCACACTGGAAATGAAGACATCTCTGCATTCCAGACTTTTCTGGGAATGCATCAAATCCAACATTTCCATTCCCGCTCGTCTGGTTCACATGCAATGAATTTTTGAAGTTATATAAATATTCCAAAGGTCCAGAGAATG